>JAREIK010016838.1:0-14331 GCA_029783825.1 Sapria himalayana
TGAAGCCTAATTTAGATTATTTTTAAGTCATATCATGAATTTATGAATCAAATTAATTAGAAATTTAAAATTTATGACTATTATATATTATATAATGATTTTGTTTTAATGATGTTTTTTTTGAGATAATTATATTTTTATTTTTAATGTATTATATTTTATTGTGATACATCGATAGTAATACGACTATAAATACTCAATTAAATTTGATTTCTCATAGAACAAAGAGAGATCAAATTAATGTGGTTGAATATATGGGTTATATTTTTATTGTCTCTAAAAATATTATTAAAAAATAACATTATATATAAACTTTTATACGTTTATATAATCGTATGACAATACAAAATAAATGTATATACTTTAATAAATATAAATGTATAACATTATATATAAACATTGATATGTTTATATAAACATATAATGTTATATATAAATATTTATACATATGTATAAATGTTTATAAATATTTATACAACATTTACATAACACTATCCATTTATATAATTGTTTATATAACATTTAGATAACATTTATATAACATATAAAATATGTATACATATTTTAAAGATTTATATAACATATAAATGTTTATATAAATATATAATATTTATAATGTTTATATAAATGTGATATACATACTATATAATATTTATAAAAGTGTTACATATATATATTTCACTACAAGAAAATTTTCATTTAGCTAAGGGATTAGCAAGGAATTTATGATTTTTCAATGAAATAAAAATTTGCAACGGATTAACGATAGAATATTTTCCTAAATTCCGCTCAAGAAAAATGGAGATTTTAGCTACAGATTTAGTGATGGTAATTTCCTAGCTAATAAAACCTGGAATATACCGAAGAATTTAGTGATGGAATTTTCATAGCTAATAAAACCTAGAATATAGCGACTGAGTTAGCAACAAAATTCCTCTAGCTAATAAAACCTACAATATAGCAACGTTTTTAGCGATTGAATTTTCCTAGCTAATAAAATCTGGAATATAGCGACGGATTTAATGATGGATTTAGCAACACATTTCTCTAGCTAATAAAATCTGGAATATAGCGATGGATTTAGCGACTGAATTTCCCTATCTAATAAAATCAAGAATATAGTGACGAATTTAGCGACGGAATTTTCCTAGCTAATTACATCTTGATTATAGTGACGGATTTTAGCGATGGAAGTTTCCTAGCTAATTACATCTAGCATACAGTGAGGGATTTAGCGATGGAATTTTCTTAGCTAATTACATCTAAAATATAGTACCGGATTTAGTGACGGAATTTCCCTAGCCAATCTTTAATTATTTATTTTTTTTTAATTTATTATTAGTTTTAATATTTTTTTTAAATTTTATTTATTTAATGTATGTTAATGGTCTATAGATGAGTGATCCTTGAAAGATATATCCTCCTCGTAAAATTATAAAAAAGGGATATTATAAATAAATAATATAAAAAATATAAAAAATATAAAAATACAAAAAAATCATATTAATAAGGACTAAAATAACTATTTTTATGATGTATAAATTTTTTAAAAAATTATACAAAAAATTTTTTTATAATTTTTAAGTAACTAAAAAATTTGTATTAAAGTAACATTAAATAATTAATTCTATAAGTATAATAATCTTTACGATATTTTAAAAATTAAATTAATATACAATAAAATTTCTACTAATAAAAATATAAAATAAGTCATTGTATGATTAAATAGAAAATATTTTCAAAAATATCTGAATTGATGAATAAACTAGTAAATATTAATATTATTATAAGTAAAAAAATGTATGATTATAGGAAACATTTAAAAAAATAATTAATACAAATTTGAATAAATACATAGATGTTTGCCCCTACTAAATTTTTTAAGAATTAAACACTTGAGTAATCTTTTTACTATTAGCTTTTAACATTCAGTATTTATTATAATAATAAATATAATTTTTTTTAATGATCTTCTCACTTTAAGTAATTTTTTGAATTTTAAAAATTATTAATGATATCAAATAATATGAAATTTTATTCCTTTAAAATTAGTTCATATTATCTTCATAATAATTAATATGAATTTTTTAAAATTTAAAAGCATAAAATGTATATATTTATATATGGTTTAACATTAATAGTATTTTATAACTCTTAGGAGAGTGGCTAGAAGACAAAACATCTTTTCATGTATGTCTTATTATATAAAGTTTGTAAATTTTGTAGCTATTTGATTTTTTTATAAGGCTAAACATATATTTTTTTAAATTGTTTATATATTTATTATTTAATTAATTTTATAATAAAAAATTATAAGGTATTTGTTTTTCATGTGTACCTTGCGACACGCACATGAATATTGTTGAAAAAATTTTGATAAAAAAAATTAGTCTTTTTATATTTTATATATATATATATATATATATATATATATATATTATTTATTTAATGTTTTTATAATTAAAAATTTAAATATTTTGGTAATATATATCATCACTTGTTGTCGAGACGCAAGAGACAACTCTAACAAGCGAAGCCGCTAAGTCCCCCATAGTCCACCTCTATCTCTCGACACTGACACATCAAAACCTAATCGAAGAGTAATATAAGCGAGATTTCTTATTGATTTAAGGTATGTTTTCTACCCTAATTCTTCATCGATTATCTTAATGCAAGAGTGTGCATTTTGATTCTGTTATTTTTTATTCCGAAATTCTACTTCATTAATCACCATGGTCATGGTAAGCTTGGATTGCTTATATAAACTTATTCGTATACATACTTCATGCATTTGTGATATAATGCATTCTCATTGTGTATATGTTGATGGTGCACAGTAGGTATGCCGACTTGATATCTACATCAGTATACATAACTATATATAAAAAATATACATAAACAACAAACATAAACATAAGTGTATTTTATATATGTGTATTTACACATAACTATGCATCAATATTCATGTGTGATATAATTCAAATTTCTTATATAAGTGTATTTTACAATATCTATAACTATGAAAATAGTATACATAAACATAACTATATATAAATATAATAACGTATATTTAATATACTTATACATATATATATATATATATATATATATATATATATATATGTATTTAACAATATGTATATCAACATATTACTATATATAAATGTATTTATCTACATTAATATACATAACTATATATAAACAGTAACCATAACGAGTATACATAAACAATATTAGGTATGCTGATTTGATATCTACATCAATATACATAACTATATATAAATAGTATACATAAACATAAGTGTATTTTATATAAGTGTATTTAAACATAACTATACATCAATATGTATGTGTGATATAATTTGAATTTCTTATATAAGTGTAATTTACTATATTATAACTATAAAAATAGTATACATAAACATAACTATATATAAATATAACAATATATATTTAATATATATATATATATAAATGTATTTAACAATATGTATTCAACATATTACTATATATAAATGTATTTATCTACATCAATACCTATACATAGCCATATGTCTTCATATATATAATCACATGAAAACCAATATATAACTACATCTATAACATGTATAACTACATGCTTCAGAAACTTAATATCCATTCATATCATTCATCTCATTCATACATATTTTTTTGGATATTGTATAAATCTTTATCATTTTCCCATATATTTTAGGAACTTAAATTTAATTTTTTCAACCTTAAATGTATTTTAATTATATTTTTATATGTTTGTATAATCATTATGATTTAATATGTTTAGATTTTGTATTTTTGTTTCACATAATATCATTTAACTAAAATTGATTTCTAATAAAATGTTCATTTGTTTAAAATTCATGTTGTAAATTTAAAAATAAATAACAATATGTTTGTGTAATAAATATTATTAAAAATTTTTAAAATATATATGTGATGTAGTTTCAATTTACAAAGATAAAACTTTAAAACTAAAATTTATCTACAAAATAAAATTCTCGCCTCATAATATGTAATATGTTATATTTATTATAAATAAACAATGTTTGAAATGTATTTATTAATTACAAAAAAAACATTGTAATGTATTAAATTTAAAAAAAAATTTAAAAATAATTATTGAAAAAAAACAAATTCATATATTGATATGGTCATTTATATATTTTGAATAAAATTAAAAAATAATTACTTGTAGAAAAATTTACTCATGTATTTATATGGTAATTTGTTTTGTTTGAACATAATTAAAGAAATAATTGATTTTTTACAAAACATTAAAGACGTGTATTTATATGCATTGCATTATATTTGTTTGAATTTTAAAGTTTCTAAAAATATATTAATATCAATAAATAATAGGTAGAAATTTATCATAGACATTAATATTTTAATAAAAAAATTTATATAGAAAAATAAAAACAATATTATCTATTTATAAACTATATTTTAATTTTCAATATAAATGTAAAAACAAAATAATTTACAAATATGACAACTTCATTTATTTATATGAGTATAATGATAGTTATTTTAATATAAATATTAAAAAAATAACTATGTATAAAATAGAAGCTCACATATATAATTCATAATTTCATTTTATGCATTAATATGCTTCACACACACACACACACACATGCATAGACAAACACACACACACAAATATTTGTTTTAAATATAAATAATTTACTATAATTTATATAATATTTATTTTAATTAAATTTTCAAAATCAAAAAATTTTAAATACATTTACACACACACACACATAATTGATTCATGTGTAACTTTAAAAATACATTACCTATATAGGTATATGTGTATGTTTGTGTGGGTGTAAATTAATATATGCATGCATACAAATATATACACACTACTTTGAAAATGTAGATACATGTGTGAATATATACAAAAATACAAAAATGTGTATGCTAATATTTTATATATAGTAATGTATATGGATGTATAAATGTGTGTGTAGGGAAGTGTATATGCACATATATAATTATGCATATATATGTAAATATTAACATTAATTTTGAGAAGAAAAATAATTGAGCACATAAATATTAACATGTTCCACAAATTCGTGAGAGCATGAGCAAAAAGTGACAGTATTGCAAGATACTACTAATCTCCTATCTATAACACTTTGCCTCAAAATTTGATCAGAGTTCTACTTGCAATGATAAGGTTCATTCAATACTACATACCATGGAGTTACATTTTCATTCAATATTATAATTTGTTCAAATTAAAAAATCTATCTAATATCTTTTTCAACAACTCTTCTATCTTCTTTTTCTTGTCTTGATAAGCTATTTTCAATGTTGATTATATGTACATTTCTTATCTAATATCTCTAGTTCAAACTATTGTAATATTAAAAATCCATCAAATCAATCTAGGCCTGACATCTTTCTTCACTATGAGATATTTGATTATAGAATATTTAGTATATAATATGACTTTGGTTCGCAATAAATATGATATTAATTTTCTAAAAGAAAAGATTGTTGATACAAGTTCTTTCTCTATAGTGGTGTAATTCAATTGGCCATTTGATAGTGTGTTGTTATCATACTATATGATAACTATTTATAAATATTTGTATAAATATATAAAAGTCTTCATAATTATTATTTAACTATATTTGTAACTATGTAAACTATTTTTATAATTATATAAATAATTATATATAACTATTTTTTTAACTATATAATATTTTATAACTACGTGAGTAATTCTATATAACTATATTTTTAACAAAATATATCATATGTATAAAAATATATAACTATATATAATTGTATTTTATAAAATGTATAACTATAAAAATGTTATATATAACTATATCATTAACTACATACATATTTATCACTATATGTGTATAACTATATATAAATATTTGTATAACTACGTTATACTTTATATAATTAAATATAACTATATTTGTATCTATGTATACATATATCTATTCATATAAATAAATCTATATATTTATTTATAACTTTGTATATATTTATATATAACTACTTATCATTACTTGTATGAATATATCTATATATAATTATATGTTTAATATAAATTTATTTTTAATTATATATGTTATAGGTATAATAACATATAGAGCTAGACCGCCTTCTCTGGTGACCATATCTTGAGGTTTATTGATTCTGTTTCTTTCTCTCATTAGATCTCTTTACTGGCATATGACAAAGGAATTCAGATTTAGTGGAAGAAATAAGGTTTACGTTCACAAAGCTATTTAGCAAGCAGTTTTCCAACAAGGAGATGAGGATTTTGATGCTAGGTCTTGATGTTGGCGGTAAGACAACCATTCTTTATAAATTGAAGCTTGGTGAAATTGTCCCCACAATTCTTACTATTGTCTTCAATGTAAAAACTGTTGAAAATAAAAACATCAATTTCACTGTGTGGGATGTTGGGGTCAAGACAAGATTCACCCTTTCTGGAGGGATTACTTACAAAATACACAGTGTCTCATAATTATGGTGGAAAGCAATGACAAAGATCAAGTTGTTGAAGCCAGTGACGAGTTGCATAGGATGCTAAACAAGGAAAAGCATCGAGATGCAGTTTTGCTGGTGTTTGCCAATAAACAATATCTTACCAATGTGATGAATGCAACTAAAATTAGTGTCAAGCAAAGACTTCACTCTCTTTACCAACACCATTGGCACATTCAGAGCACCTATGCTAACTCTGGCATGGGCCTCTTCGAGGGTCTTGATTGTCTTTCCAATTACATTGCCAAGAAGTCATAAACAATCTTAGCAGGATGAGAGAAACTTTGTTGACAAATCTAGATGTGGATCTAATCTTTGCCTATTTTGCTTGAGTTTTGATCTGTTATGTGGATGCCATCATCTGTTTCTAGGTGGATTCAAATCATATTTATATTTATATATTGCATGCCTGAAATACAAGGCCGCATTTACTTTGTTCTGATCTGTTGTAAGTTGAACTTGTTTGTTTTATATTTTTTGTCTTTTTGCCAATGGATCCCAAAAGTATAAGAACACATAATTATATATAATTTTCTTTGACTATATGTATAACTATAAAATATTACACATAACTATAATTAAAAATATAATCAACAACAAGTATTTAATATACATTTTTAAATATTAGTATATAAAATTGTATTTTACCATTTATATACCTATAGATAACTATATGTATACATATATAAAATTATATAATAAAATATATATACCTGCATATATAAATATAAGTATAACTTTATGTGTAATTATATGTATACCTACATGTAATTATAAAATAAAATACAACATTATGTTTAACTATATGTGTATAACTTTATATAAATATTTGTATTACTCTATAACACTTTATACAATTAAATATAACTATATTTGTACCTATGTATACATATATGTAAATCTATATATTTATTTATAACTTTATATATTTATTTATAAATATTTGTATGAATATATCTATATATAACTATATGTTTAACTATATAAAAATATTTATAGCTATATATACTATATGTATAATAACATATAACTATAAATAATTATATCTTATTATCTGTATAACTATAAAAGCTTTATACATAACTATATTTAAATATATAATTTATAACTTATATTTAATATACATTTCTATATATTAGTATATAGAAATGTATTTTACTATATCTATACCTATACATAACTAAATGTATAAATATATAAAATTATATGAAAAAATATATATACCTACATGTATAAATCTTAGTATAACAATATGTGTAACTATATGTATAACCACATGTAACTATATTTATAATTACATGTACAACAACATACGACATTATGTTTAACTATATGTGTATAACTATATATAAATATTTGTATAACTATATAATACTCTATATAATTAAATATAACTATATTTGTAAATAAGTATACATATATAAAATTATTTTAAAAAATATATATACCTACATGTATAAATATATGTCTAACTAATGTGTAACTATATGTATAACCACATGTAACAAAATTTATAATTACATGTATAATAACATATAACATTATGTTGAAATATATGTGTATAATTATATATAAATATTTGTATAACTCTATATAAATATTTGTATAATTATATAAAACTCTATATAATTAAATATAACTATATTTGTAACAATGTATACATATATGTAAATCTATATATTTATTTATAACTTTATTTATTTATGTATAACTATTTTATGTATATATTTTTATATAACAATATGTTTAACTATATAAAAACATGTATGGCTATATATACTATATCTATAATAACATTTAACTATAAATAATTGTATCTTATTATATGTATAACTAGAAAAGCTTTATACATAACTATATTTAAATATATAATTTATAGCTTATATTTAATATATATTTGTATATATTAGTTAATAAAAATATATATTACTCTATCTATACCTCTACATAACGATATGTATAACTTTATAAAATTTTATGAATAAATATATATACCTACATGTATAAATATAACTATAACTATACGTGTAACTATATTTATAACCACATGTAACTATATTTATAACCAAATGTAACTATATTTATAATTACATGTATAACAATATATAACTATAGATAATTATATGTATAATAACATATAACTATAAATAATTATATCTTACTATATGTATAACTATAAAAACTTTATACATAACTATATTTTAATATTAATTAACAACAGATATTTAATATACATTTTTATATATTAGTATAAAAAATGTAATCAGTATATCCATACCTATACATAACTATATATATATATATATATATATATATATATATGAAATTATATGAAAAAATATATATTCATACATGTATAAATATAAGTTTAACTATACATTTAACTATATGTATAAGCACATGTAACTATATGTATATTTATATGTATAAAAACATACAACATAATATTTAACTATATGTGTATATCTACATATAAATATTTGTATAACTATAAAAACTCTATATAAATAAATATAACTTTATTTTTTATTATGTATACCTATATGTATACATATATGTAGATCTAGATAATTGTTTATAACTTTGTATACATTTATGTATATCTACTTATAACTACATGTATGCATATATCTATATATAACTATATGTTTAATTATATGTAACTATTTATAACTACATTTACTATATGTGTACTAACATTTAATTATATATGAGATAATACTAATTTGTTGCACTAACTTTAAATTAAATGACAAAAGCCATAATATCAATTGTATGTAAGCACATAGCATGAGAGTGTCCGTTGGTCAGGCTCATATATGGTATAATACAAATAAGGGTCATACTCTTACCTATTCCCAGCCCTTGGGACTCAGGTTCATATATGAACTTATGTATTAAGAAAGATGTAATATTTGATAGGTTTGTATAGATGAATTTTTTTATCATTTTATATAACTCCTCATATTAAAAGTATATTTTCTGTGTGTCTCTCTCTCCCTCTAATTCTTTCTGTGTCACTCTCTTCCTCTTTTTCTTTCTATGTCACTCACACACACTCTCTCTTGTTAGTTTATTTCTCACTCTCATTTCTTGCTTGTTCTCTCTCTCTCTCTCTCTCCCTCTCTCTCCCTCTCTCTTCCTTTTACCATTTCTTTCCCCCTCTCCCCCTTTCTCTCTCTCTCTCCCTCTCCCTCTCCCTTTTCTCTCTCTCTCTCTCTCTCTCTCTCTATCTCTCTAACTATCTATCTATCTCTTTCTTTATCTCTCTCTCTCTTCCCACCTTCTTTCTCTCTCTCTCTATGTCCCCCTTTCCCACTTCAAACTTTAAATGTCATTCTTTTATGCTCTCATTTCTTGTGCATTATCTTATGTTGCTCCCTTTATCTAGTATTACCTTGATATCTATTAATCTTTATCATGCTAAAATTTACTTTATCTATTCATGTAGATTCTGCAAACACATTGCCTCGATATTCATGATATTTTATTTTTAAATATTAATCTATAAGTAATTTTATTTAATTATTAGTATATTTTGAAGTAATAAAATGTTTAATTCTAAATAATGATCTTCCTATTTGCCTATCTGCTTCTATTACTATCTATTTATTTATCTATTTATCTATCTATCTTTCTCTCTATCTATATTTATATCTTTATATCTATCTATCTATTTATCTGTCTGTCTATATGTCTATATGTCTATCTGTCTATCTATCTATCTGTCTATCTATCTATCTATCTATCTATATATCTTTCTATCTATCTATTTATATATCTATATGTTTGTATTTTTGTGTATCAGTCTATCTGTCTGTCTATATATCTTTTTATCAATCTATCAATCAATTTATCTATCTATATGTTGAACTATCTATTTGTCTATATGACATTCTATTTATCTATTTATCTATCAATCCATCTATCTGTCTATCTATCTTCCATTCTATCTATCTATCTATCTATCGCTCTATCTATCTAACTACATATCTATCTATCTGTCAATCTATATATCTATCTATCTATTTATATATCAAACTCTTTATCTATATTTCTATCTATATGTATATCTATTTATCTATCTATTTGTCTATCTATTTATCTATCTATCTATCTATTTGTTTATCTATCTAACTATTTGTATATTTGTCTATCTATCTATCTATTTATCTATCAATCTATCTAATAATCTATCTTTCTTTCTATTTAAATATCTATCTATCTATTTGTCTATTTGTCTACCTATTCATTTGTATATGTATTTATCAATTTATCAATTTTCTTCCTGTTAATTTGTCTATTTATATATTTATATATCTATTTTTCTATCTTTCTATCTATTTATCTTACTATCTATCTTACTATTTATCTATCTATCTATCTAACTATCTATCTTTCTATCTTTTGGTTTATATGTTTATCCATCTATATGTCTATCATTCTATAATTTTATCATTTTATCATTCAATCTATTTATCTATCTACATATCTACTATATTAGCTATCTATCTTTCTATTTATCTAATTATCTATCTATCTATTTATCTATCTATCTATCTATTTGTCTATTTGTCTATATGTCTATCTATTTATTTGTATATTTGTATATCTATTTGTATATCAATCACTACAAGAAAATGTCTATTTAGCTATGGAAATTTACCTAGAGAAATAATGACTAGCTAATTTGTGAGGGATTAGTAAACTACCTGTCTATCAATATATCAATCTATTTATTAATCTGTCTGTCTATCTATCTAACTATCTCTCTTTCTATCTATCAAACTATCTATCTATCTATTTATCTATTTGTCTATTTATCAATCTATTTATTTGTCTATATATCTATTTATCTATCTGTCTATTATTTTGACTATCTATCTATCTATCGATATGTTTATGCATCTATTTATCTATATTTCTATTTAAATGACAATCTATATATTAATCAATCTATCAATCTATCTACATATCCACCTATATATATATGTATATATCTTTCTATATTTTTGTCGATTTATTTGTCTATCTATTTGTGAATCTATGTGTTTAGGTATCTATCTATCTATTTATTAATTTGTCTATGTACCTTTCTATCTAACTATTCATCTATCTGTCTATGTATATGTCTTTCTAGCTGATTATCTATGTCTATCTATCTGTCTATCTATATATCTATCTATTTAACTATCTCTCTATATATTTGTATGTCTATCTATTTATCTTTCTACATATTTAGCTATCTACCTATCTATCTATATGTTTGTCTGTTGTCTATCTATATATCTATCTATCTATGTATCTTCTAGTCTATCTATCTCTCAATCAATCAATCAATCAATCTATCTATCATTTATCTATATATATATATATATATATATCTCTATTTAACTATCAATCTATTGGATTATCTATCAATCTATTAAACTATCTATCTATTTTTCAATATATATATATATATATATATATATATATATATATATATATATATCAGTTTATCAATCTTTATTTCTCTCTATCTTTCTATATGTCTATCAGTCCATTTTTCTATCTATTTATCTGTTTGTCTCTCTTTTTTGGTCTATTTGTATTTCTATTTGTCTATTTATATGTCTATCTATTTGTCTATCTATCTGTCTATATATATTTGTCAATCTATCTATTTATTTATCTGTCTATATTTCTATCTAACTACCTAACTAACTATCTATATATATATCTATGTATCTGTGTAACTAGTTGTCCATCGATCTAACTATATATCTATCTATCTATCTATGTATCTATCTTTCTATCAATCAATCAATCTATCTATCTATCTATCGAACTATATATCTATTTGTCTATCTATCTAATTTTCTAACTATGTATTTATCTATCTATCTATATATATGTATATCCATCTGTCTATCTATTTGTTAATCTTTCTATCAATTAATCAATCTATTAATCTATAGATCTATCTATTTGTATATCAGTTTATCTATTTGTCTATTAATTGATATATCAATCTGTATGTCTATCTATCTTTCTATCATTCTATCTATAATCTATCTATATGTCATTATATTGATAAGTCTGCCTGTCTATCTGTTTGTCTTTCATTCTGTCTATCTGTCTTTATATCTATCTATTTATCTATCTATTTATCTATATATCTATTTGTTTATTTAACTATCTTTCTATATGTCTATACATCTATCTTTCTAATTGCCTATCTATGTAGCTATCTACTTATCTATCTATGTATCTATCTATATTTCTATATGTCTATATATCAATCAATCAATCTATCTATTTATCTATATGTCTATATATCTTTCTATCAATCTGTCTTTTTATCTTCTCTATCTATCTATCTATTTGTCCATCTCTCTAATTGTCTATGTATTTATTTTTCTATCTATCTATCTATCGATCGATCTATATAGATGTCTATATATTGTGAATTTTTCAATCAATATATATATATCTATCTAACTATCTATCTATCTATAAGTTTTGTCTAATGATCGATTTATCAATCAGTAGTCTATTTATCTTTCTATCTATCTGTCTGATTATCTATATATATGTCTATCTATTGATCAATCTATCTGTCTATCTATGTGGCATTTTTCAATCTGTCTATCTATCTGTCTATATATCTATCAATTTATCTATTTATCGATTTATGTATTTAATTATCTTTCTATATGTCTATATATCTATCTATCTTTCTATCTATCTATCAATATATCTATCTAGCTATCTATCTATGTTCCTACCTATCTATCTATGTATCTATATATCTTTCTACCTATCTTATGTCTATCTTTCTATCTATCTGTCTATCAATATCTCTAACTATCTATCTATTTATCTATATGTCCATCTATTTATCAATCTATCTATCAAACTTTATGTATCTCTACATGTTTATCTATTTATATAAATATATATCAATCTGTCTATCTATGTGTCTATTTAAGTGTATATCTATCCATTAATCGATTTCTCTATCTATTTTTCTATATATCTATCAACCTATCTATCTATATATCTGTGTATCTATATGTTTTTCTATCTTTTTATATATCTAATTTGTTTATCTATCTAACTAACTAATTATCTATCTATCTATCTAGTGATCTATCTATATGTTAATCTATCTATATGTTAATCAATCAATCAATCTCTTTTCCAATCTATCTTTCTCTATATCTATCGATCTATCTAACTATCTTTATATATGTCTTTCTATCTATCTTTTTATCTATCTCTCTAATTGTCAAAATATATGTCAATCAATCTATCTATCAATCTATCAATCTATTTATTTATCTATTTATCTTTCTATCTAGATATTTTTTTATCTATCTATCTATCTATCTATCTATCTGTATGTCTATCATTCTATATATCTATTTATCTATCTGTCTTTCTGTATATATATTTGTATATATATATATATATATATGTCTATTTTTCTGACAATCTATCTATTTATTAATATATCTACCTATCTGTCTATCTGTCTTTCTATCTCTTTATCTTTTTATCTATCTATCTGTAGAGATATTTGACTAACTATCAATCTATTTGTATATCCATCTATCTATCTATCTATCGATATTTCTATATGTCTATCTAACTATGTATCTATTTGTCTATTTATCCATCTAATTTATCAATCTATCTAATTATCTATCTACCTATTTGTCTAACTATTTATCTATCTATCAATTTATCTATCTGCCTATCTATCAACCTACCTATCTTTATGTTTATTAATCTATTATC
>JAREIK010016840.1:0-43901 GCA_029783825.1 Sapria himalayana
TTAAAAATTATTATATTTTCTAAGTTTATAACATTTGAAAATATCACAAAATAATAAAAATAAATTTTTTGTTTTTTTATTTTTTAAATAAAACCTATAAACTACTAAATCCATACACAGTTAAATAAGTAAACTCCAAGATACCGTAATTCCTAAATACAGTAACCATTAAACCGATATATAATACATAATAAATAATAAATCTAATTGTTATTTCTATTTATTATAATTTTAAATATTGATTTTAATTATTTATTAGTTTATTTTTATAGAAATATTTATTACAAAATAAATTATGAGTGTGACAAATATAAGTAAATAATTTATTTTTAATGAATAATATATATATATATATATATATATTATATATATATATATATATACGCATATAAAGAAGTAAAAATTTTAAAAAATTAAAATATTATCTGTAAATATTTTACTTTAATTTTGTATCAATTTGGGTTTTGTAATATTTTTTAATTAATTATATCTTTTTATTAATAGTTTATTAATTTATTTTTGATCATTATTATAAATAATTATAAATAAAATTGTTTATTGAAGTTATAGGACATATAATTATTAATATTATTATAACTAAAATATTATATTTACATTAAAAAAAATTTAAATATTATATATTTCAAAGGTTATACCTTAAAAAAATGAAAAAAAAATTATAACATTTTTTTAATAATTTTATGTTTAAATAAAACCAATAAACTACTAAATTCCAAAAAACATAAATCGCTAAATTTTCAAATGACATAACATTTAAATACTTAAACTATTAAATTGGTATACATGAATAATAAATCATAAATCTCATTTTAATTTTTATTTAGTATATTTTAAAATTTTTATTTTAATTAGTTATCAGTTTTTTTTATAGAAATATAAATTAGAAAATAAATTATTAGTGAAAGTGATATAATTAAAATTAAACTGGTATATCGTAAATAATAATTAATAAATCTCATTTTTTTCTTATAATTTTAATTATTCATTTTAATTATTTATTTGTTTATTTTATATAAATATTAATTACAAAATAAATTATGAGTTAGACAAATATAATTTATATAAAATTATTTTTAATCAAAAAATATACTTAAATTTTAAAATTAAAAAAAATTCAAAACAAAATTATTATATTGTAATATATTTACTTGCTTTTTGAATTATTTTAGGTTTTGTAATTATATATTAATTGATATCTATCTTATTAATAATAGATTATTTATTTATTTTTTTATCATTATTTGAATCACATTTGAAAAAATTTAAAATTATTATATTTTCAAATGTTATAACTTAAAAAAAAAAAAAAAATAATAAAAATAAATTTTTTGTTATTTCATTTTTAAAGAAAACCTATAGATCATTTAAATGCTTACTGACTTAAATTAGTAATCTCATATATCCCGAAACCCCTAAATACATAAACCTTTAAACAGCTATATACTTGTTAATAAATAATAAATCTCGGTTTTATTTCTATATATTATAATTTTAAATATTCATTTTAATAATTTATTATTTAATTTTTAGGAAAATAAATTACAAAATAAATTCGAGGAGACAGATATTATTTAAATAATTTATTTTAATAAAAAAATATAAGCTTATAAAAAGTTGGAAAATTTTAAAAATGAAATATTATTATTTTGTAATATATTTGACTTGATTTTGAATCATTTTGTGTTATGTAAATATATTTTAATTAATATTATATTATTAATAATAGTTTATAATTTAATTTTTGATTATTATTATAATATCTATCATTAAAATATTTATATTGAATTTATATGATATATAATTAGTAAGATTATATAATTATACATGGTATTCACATTTCAAAAAATTTTAAAAATTATTTATTTTGAAGATTATAACATTTGAAATCAGACAAATCAAAGAAAGAATTTTTAATTTTTATTATATAAATAAAACCTATAACCACTAAATACCTAAAAACATAAATTGAAAAACTCTAAACGTCAAAACTCCTAAATAATCAAACCATTAAACCGGTATACTAATATAATAAATCCTTAATCTCATTTTAATTTTGTATTCATTATAATTTTAAAAATTCATTTAATTATTTATTAGTTTATTTTTTATCGAAATATTAATTACAAAATAAATAATGAGGAGACAACTATAATTTTAATAATTATTTGTAATCAAAAAAAACTATAACCATATAAATGAAGTAAAATTTAAAACAAAAAATTATATTTAGTAATATATTTTACATTGATTTTGAATCATTTATATAGGTTTTGCAAGTTATATTTTAATTGCTATCACGCTTATTAAGATAGTTTATTAATTTATATTTGATCTATTTCATAATATCTAACAATAAAATTACATAATTATTGAATTTAAATGTCTTATAATTATTATGATATTATTAACTAAATATTATATTTACATTTGAAAACATTTAAAAATATTATAATTTAAAAGGTAATAATCTTGAAAAAATGATAAAAAATCACAAAAATAATTTTTTTATTATTTTATTATTTAAATAAAACTTTATAACCCACTAAATGCCTAAACATTTAAATCTCTAGACTCCTAAACCCCAAAACCCCATAAATACTTAAACTAGTAAACCTATATAACCTAAATAATAAAAAATAAATCTCATTTTTATTTGTTTTCATTATAATTTTAAATATTCATTTTAATTATTTTTTAGTTTATTTTTATAGAAATATTATTTACAAAATAAATAATGAGTGAGACATATATAAATTAAATAAATTATTTTTTATGAAAAAAAATATAAGCTAATAAAATAAAACAAAATTTCAAAATTTTAAAATTTTATTTAGTAATATAATTTACTTTGATTTTTAATTATTTTGAGTTTTACAAATATATTTTAATTAATATCTATCTTATTAATGATAGTTTATTAATTTATTTTTTGATCAACAATATATTATATATTAATAAAATTTTTCATATTGAATTTACATCAAATATAATTATTAATATTATTTTAACTAAGTATTGTATTCATATTTTAGAACTATTAAAAATTATTATATTTTCAAAGATTATAACCTTGAATATCACGAAATTTCATAAAAATAAATTTTATGTTATTTCATTGATTAAATAAAACCTATAAAGTCCTAAATGTGCAAACATATAAATCAATAAACATATTAACCCCAAAACCAAAAAAACTTAGACCATTAAATAGGTATAACTTAAATAATAAATAATAAATCTCATTTTTATTAGTATTCTTTATGATTTTAAATATTCATTTTAATTATTTATCAATTTATTTTTATAGAAATATTAATTACAAATAAATTATCAGTGAGACTGATATAATTTAAATAATTTATTTTTCATCAAAAAAATATATATGCTTATAAAATGAGGCAAAATTTTTGAAATAAAAAATTATTATTTAGTAATATATCTTATTTTGATTTTGAATCATTTTAGATTCTACAATTATATTTTAATTTATATCATTCTTATTCATACTAGTTTATTAATTTATTTATTTATCATTATTATAATATCTATTAATAAAATTATTTATATTGAGTTTACATTATATATAATTATTAAGATTATTATAACTAAATATTATATTCACATTTAAAAAAATTTAAAATTATTATATTTTCAAAGGTTACAACTTTCAAAAATTAAAAAAAATCAAAAAATTAAATTTTTTGTTTTTTAATTCTTTAGATAATAACTATAAATCACTAAAGGTCTAAACACTTATATAACTAAACTCCTAAACCCAAAAACACTTAAATACTTAAACCACTAAACTAGTATATCCTGAATTATAAATAATAAATCTCAATTTTATTTGTATTTATTATAATTTTAAATAATTATTTTAATTATTTATTAGTTTATTATTATAGAATTATAAATTACAAAATAAATAATGAGTAAAACAAATTAATTTAAATAAATAATTTATAATAACAAAAATAAAAAGTTATAAAAAAAGAAAAACATTAAAAAAATTATTATTAAGTAATATATTTTACTTTGATTTTGAATAAATTTAGATTTTGCATGTATCTTTTAAATAATATCTATCTTATTAATAATAGTTTATTAAATTTTTATTGATCATTATTATAATATCTAGCAATGTAATTATTTATATTAAATTTAAATGTCTTATAATTATTAAGATTATTACAACTAAATATTATATTTACATTTGAAAAATGTAAATATAAAAATTATTATATTTTCAAAGGTTATAACCATCAAAAATTTTAAAAATAATAAAAATAAATTTTTTGTTATATAATTGTTTAAATAAAACTTATAAACCACTAAATGCCTAAATACTTAAAACTCTAAACTCCTAAACACAAAAGCCCCTAAATACTTAAACATTTAAACTCGTAAACCTTAAATATAATTTAAATAATTTATTAAAATATTATTTACAAAATAAATTATGAGTGATACAAATATAAATTAAATAATTTATTTTTCATCAAAAAAAATATAATCTCATAAAAAGAAGCAAAAACTAAAAAAAATTATTATTTAGTAATAAATTTTACTTGGATTTTGAATATTTTTGCAATTATATTTTAATTTATATCTATCAAATTAATAATAGCACATTAATTTATTTTTTGATAATTGATATCATATCTATCAATAAATTAGTTTATATTTAGTTTATATTATATATAATTATAATGATTATTATTACTAAATATTGTATTCACATTTTTAAAAAATTTTAAAATTATCACATTTTCAAAGGTTATTACCTTTGAAAATGTGAAAAAATATCAAAAATAATTTTTTTTATTTCATTGTTTAAATAAAACCCATAACCATTAAATGCCTAAAAACATAAATCACTAAAGTCATAAACGAAAAAACCTCTAAATACTTAAAATATTTAACTGAATACATTAATTATAATTCATAAATCTCATTTTAATTTTTATTCAGTATAATTTTAAATTTTTATTATAATTATTTATCAGTTTATTTTTATAGAAATATTAATTACAAAATAAATTATTAGTGAGAGAAATCTAATTTAAATTAGACTGGTATACCCAAAATAATAAAGAATAAATCTCAATATTAATTTTTTCATTATAATTTTAAATATTCATTATAATTATTTATTTGTTTATTTTTATATAAATATTAATTAAAAAATAAATTATGAGTTAGACAAATATAATTTATATAAATTAATTTTCAACAAAAAAATTTGGATTAACTTTTTAAAAGAAAAAAAAATTTCAAAACAACAAATTAATATATAGTAATATATTTTGATTTTTTCTGAACCATTTTAGGTTTTTTTATTATATTTTAATTGATATCTATCTTATTAATAATAGATTATTAATTTATTTTTTGATCATTTTTAGAATATTTATCAATAATATTGTTTATATTGAATTTATATGATATAAAAAAATAATGATTATTATAACTAAATATTGAATTCACATTTGAATAAAATCTATAAACCACTAAATGCATACTCTCTAAAATAAGTAAACTTCTAAGGCCCGTAATGCCTAAATACATAAACCATTAAACTGCTATATACTACTTAATAATTAAGAAATCTAATTTTTATTTCAATTTATTATTATTTTAATTATTCATTTTAATTATTTATAAGTTTATTTTATAAAAAAATTTATTACAAAATAAATTATGAGTGCGACAAATATAATTTAAATAATTTATTTTTAATCAAAAAAAATATATACGCTTAAAAAATAAGTAAAATTTTAAAAATTAATTATTATTATCCAGAAATATTTTTTACTTTAATTCTGAATCAATTTGGGTTTCGTAAATATTTTTTAATTAATATTTATCTTATTATTAATAGTTTATTAATTTAATTTTTGATAATGATTATAATATCTATCAAAAAAATTGTTCATATTGAATTTATATGATATATAATTATTAAAATTATTATAAATAAATATCGTACTCACATTTCAAAAAATTTAAAATATTATTATATTTTCAAAGGTTATAACCTATGAAAATGACAAAAAATTACTAAAATTTTTTTTGTTATTTTTTTAAAGTTTATAACCTTCAAAAATGAGAAAAATAACAAAAATAAATTTTTTGTTATATCATTGTTTCCATAAAACTTATAAACTATTAAATGTTTAAATACATAAATCTTTAAACTCCTAAACCTCGAAGCCCCTAAATACCTAAACCTTTGAACTCATAAACCTTAAATATAATTTAAAAAATTTATAGAAATATTAATTACAAAATAAATTATGAGTGACAAATATAATTTAAATAATATATTTTTAACAAAATAATATATAAGCTTATAAAATGATGCAAAAACTAAAAAAAAATTATTATTTAGTAATAAATTTTACTTTGATTTTGAATTATTTTAGGTTTTTTAATTATATTTTAATTTATATCTATCCTATTAATAATTGTTTCTTAATTTATTTTTTGATAATTATTATAATATTATTAATAAAATTATTTATATTTAGTTTATCTTATATATAGTAATAATAATAATTATTACTAAATATTGTATTCACATTTTTAAAAAATTTTAAATTTATTATATTTTCAAATTTTATGACATTTGAAATTTTGAAAAAATATCAAAAATAAATTTTTTTTATTTCATTGTTTAAATAAACGTTATAAACCATTAAATGCCTAAATATTTAAATCAATAACTTCTAAATCTCTAAAACCCTGAATAGATAAATTTTTTAAACAGGTATATCCTAAATAATAAATAATAAATAATAAATAATAAATCTCATTTTTATTTTTTTCATTATAATTTTAAATATTCATTTTAAGTATGTATTTGTTTATTTTTATATAAATATTAATTACAAAATAAATTATAAGTTATAAAAATATAATATATATATATTTTATTTTTCAACAAAAAAATATAAATAAACTTATTAAAAAAAAAAATAAAAAATAAAAAATTATTATATAGTAATATATTTTATTTTGTTTCTAAATCATTTTAGGTTTTGTAATTATATTTTAATTGATATCTAAGTTATTAATAATAGATTATTAATTTATATTTTGATCATTATTAGAATATTTATCAACAAAAATATTTATATTTAATTTATATGATATATAGATTTAATAATCATTATAACTAAATATTGTATTCACTTTTGAAAAAAATTTTAAAATTATTATATTTCAAAGATTATAACCTTTGAACATGATAAAAAACAAAAAAAAATTTATTACTTCATTGTTTAAATAAAACCCATAAATCACTAAATGCCTAAACTACAAAATCTTGATACCCCTATATAGATTATCATTTAAATGGGAATGACCCTAAATAATAATTAATAAATCTCATTTTTATTTGTTTTCAATATGATTTAAAAAATTATTTTTGATTGTTTAGTTTTTTATTTATATATATATATTAATTATAAAATAAATTATCAGTTAAAAATATAATTTATAAAAATTATTTTTCATCAAAAAATATATAAGCTTATAAAAAGAATAAAAATTTAAAAACAAATAATTAATATTAAGTGATATATTTTGGTTTGCTTTTGAATTATTTTAGGTTTTGATATTATATTTTAAGTAATATTAATCTTATTCATAAAAGATTTTTAATTTATTTTTTGATAATTATTAGAATATCTATCAATAAAATTGTTTATATTGAATTTTTATGATATATAATTATTATGATTATTATAAATAAATATTTATTCACTTTTGAAAAAAATATAAAAATTATTATATTTTCGAAGGTTATAACCTTTTAAAATATCAAAAAATAATAAAAATAATTCTTTTTTATTTTTTTTCATAAATAAAACCTATTAACCACTAAATGCATACACAGTTAAATCAGTAAACTACTAAACCCCATAATGCCTAAATACTTAAACCATTAAACTACTATATACTACTTAATAATTAATAAATCTAATTTTTATTTCTATTTATTATAATTTTAAATATTCATTTTAATTATTTATTAATTTATTTTTATAGAAATATGCATTACAAAATAATGTATGAGTGCGACAAATATAATTTATTTAATTTATTTTTAATAAAAAAAATATACGCTATAAAAGAAGTAGAAATTAAAAAATTTAAAATTATTATCCAGTAATATATTTTACTATAATTTTCAATCAATTTGGGTTTCGTAAATATTTTTTAATTAATATCTATCTTTTTATTAATAGTTTATTAATTTAATTTTTGATCATTATTATATTATATATCAATAAAATTGTTTATATTGAATTTATATGATATATAATTTTTAATATTATTAAAACTAAATATTGTATTCACATTTCAAAAAATTGTAAATATTATTATATTTTCAAAGGTTATAACCTATGAAAATGATAATAAATGATATTACATTTGTTTGTTTTTTTATTTTTTTATATAAAACCTATAAACCACTAAAAGCCCAAAAACATAAATCGCTAAACTCCTAACGGCAAAACCTATAAATACTTAAACTTTTAAACTTGTATACATTAATAATAAATCTTAAATCTCATTTTAATTTTTATTCAGTATAATTTTTAATTTTTATTTTAATTGTTTATCAGTTTATTTTTATAGAAATATTAATTAGAAAATAAATTATTAGTGAGACGGATCTAATTTAAATTAAACCGGTATCCCTAAATAATAAATAATAAATAATAAATCTCATTTTTTTATTATAATTCTAAATATTCATTTTAATTATTTATTTGTTATTTATATATAAATATTAATTAAAAAATAAATTATTAGTTAGACAAATATAATTTATAAAAATTATTTTCCATAATAAAAATATAGTTAAACTTATTAAAAGAATAAAAAAATCAAAAATAAAAAATTATTATATAGTAATATATTTTTCTTTGCTTCTGAATCATTTTAACTTTTGAAATTATATTTTAATTAATATATATCTTATTATTAATTGATTATTAATTTATTTTTTGATTATTATTAGAATATTTTTCAATAAAATTATTTATATTGAATTTATATAATATATACATATAATGATTAGTATAACTAAATATTATCTTCATATTTGAAAAAAATTTTAAATTATTATATTTTCAAAGGTTATAACCTTTGAAAATATCAAAAAATAATAAAAATAAATTTTTTGTTTTTTTATCTTTTAAATAAAACCTATAAACCGCTAAATGCTAGGGGTGCTCATGGGACGGGATGGGGATTAAAATCCCTCGTCACTTCCCACAGTTCGAAGATTTTTTTTTTTGAAGATCCAGACCCGTTCCATAGGTTGAAAATATCAGGATGGGATGAGACGTAGATCGGGGATTTTGGGTAGGAGCAAACGGTTCCGGGACGGAACGAAGTTCAGACATTTTTTTCAATTTATTTTCTTCAAACGGGCCAAGTTAGTTCATGTCGAAACCTTTTGTTGTACCATTTATGATTCCATAGTTATGTATCTTTCAAACTCAAATTGGGTCAATTTTGTTTTGTCAAATAGGATGAATACCGCAAACGAGTTCCATTACCTTGTCAAAAGCATTGATGTGCAGAAAAGGATATAAATGTTAAATAGAATAGGAATGAGTTGTGTGCTTAATTTGGTTCTTTGTTTTGTCACAAGTTGGCTTTGTTCAGTCGAGTCAAAGTTAACCATAATAGCAATACTACATTTTTTAAACAATTACTTAAGATATTAAGGAAAAGCTAAAGATGACCATAAACATTGGTAGCAGCAATTACTACTTAAGTAATTGCTAAAATTAGGTAGCTTAATATAACAAAAAAAAATACAACTAATAATAACCATGATAATAATCATTTCAAAGGTCCGTCCCGGAACAGCAACGAAAATCAAAACCCAATTACTTATCTTTTCTACAACTCCTCCATTTTCTTCCTCCACTATAGAAGGACGACCAAAGATGAAAACGTATTAATCATGCAGACATAAATTTCTAAAATGAAAGGGAAATAAAAAACAAAATATTACCTTATAAAATTTAATACACCCATTCTAAATTTAGTTGGCCAACTATAGTTGGAAGAATATTTGGATCTTGTGACCCCTCTGAAAATTGTAATTGAACCATATTTTTATTAAATTGAATGAATAAAATAAGTAAAAGTGAAATTAAAATTTACAATATTTGTATACTAACCTGATTCATTATCATCAAGGTCTTGAACTAATTCTTCAATTTCAATAGGTTTCTTTGAGCTTCTCAACCAATCTTATAGACATATGAGAACTTCAGCTGTAATAGGTGTTAAAGAACTCCTAAATTTATCTAAAGTTCTCCCCCCAAAGGTAAATGTAGTTTCGTAGGCCATAGTAGATGCTTGGATAGCAAATACATCCCTTGCTACATTTGCCAAAGAAGGATACCTTACCTCATTTACCTTCCATCAATTTAGAAGATCAAAATCAATTCTACTTTTTTCATGTTTGTCCTCCAAGTACCTATCCAACTCTTCCAAAGCTGCAACTTATTGTTCTTTCTCTGATTCAACAAAAAAAATCAGCAACATAAGTATCACTACCATCAAAGAAATCATCATTTTTCTTCAACACAATAGAAGAGAATTCATCTTCTTTTGATTCATCTTCTTTTAAATCTTTATAATCATTCATCATCTCATTTAAAGCATTTATAACTTTTTTCACCAAAATTTTGGCCAATTCCTCTCCATAATGCTAAGTGTATTTAACCTTGAGATATTTGAGCTTATATCTAAGATCCAACACTACTACTACAAAAAGCATAATATTTGTTGACTGAAGAGAACCCCAATATTTGTTAAATTTATGTCTCATTTTCATACCCATTTCAGACACCATTGTATCTCTACTATTTTCACAGAGCTCAATTTATTTCAAAATTCGAATAATCTCAGGAAAATAAACACTAGAGGTAGAATATTTTGAGCCAGATAATTTACAAGTAACCTCATAAAAAGTTTTCAAGAAACGAGCTAAAATTTTGGCGTTTGTTCAGTCTCTCTCATTTTGAATGTTTGAACCAAACTCCTTCAAAAATCTTTTGTCTTTATCCTCCAACTTATCAAATTCTTTTTGATATTTATATCAGTTTGTAGCATCAAATATGTTGAATTCTATCTTGTAGGACAATCTAATTGCAATGAGGATCCATATGTCAAGTTTGCTTCTTCAACACATTACTTAAACATATCAAATCTTTTAGGACTGCTCCTCACATATTTCACCACACCTCTAATTTTTTGAATAGCACCCTCAACTACTAAAAAGCCATCTCTGACAATTAAGTTTAGGATATGAGCACAACATCTCATATTAAAATGCCCGCCTCTCAAATGTACTACACTTTTGTTCACAAGCCTTTTTTTTCAATTGTTCAACTGCAACATCATTATTTGATGCAATGTCAACAATAATGCACATCAACTTTCTCAAACCTCATTAATTCATTCAAAACTCAATAGCAATTATATTTGTCTAACTCAAAATTTATTTTTTAATTAATATTTATATTAAAATAAACAAAATAAATAATTAAAATGAATATATAAAATTATAATGAAAAAAAATGAGATTTATTCTTTATTATTCAAGATATACCAGTTTAATTTAAATTATATTTTTCTCACAAATAATTTTTTTTGTAATTAATATTTCAAAAAAAAATAAAATGATAAATAATTAAAATAAAAATTTAAAATTATACTGAATAAAAATTAAAATGAGATTTATGATTTTTATTAATGTATACTAGTTTAATATTTTAAGTATTTAGAGGTTTTGTCATTTAGGACTTTAACGATTTATTTTTTTAGGCATTTAGTGGTTTATAGGTTTTGTTTAAACAATGAAATAACAAAAAAAATTATTTTTGATATTTTTCCATATTTTCAAAGGTTATAACCTTTGACAATATAATAATTAAAATATTTTTTAAAATTGTGAATATAATATTTAGTAATAATAATCATTATAATTATATATAATATAAACTAAATATAAACAATTTTATTCATAGATATGATATCGATTATCAAAAAATAAATTAATATGTTATTTTTATTATGATGGATATAAATTAAAATATAATTGCAAAACCTAAAATTATTCAAAATCCAAGTAAAATTTATTACTAAATAAAAATTTTTGTTTTTTAGTTATTGCTTCTTTTTATAAGCTTATATATTTTTTTGATGAAAAATAAATTATTTATTATTATATTTGTATCACTTATAATTTATTTTGTAATTAATATTTTAATAAATTATTTAAATTATAATTAAGGTTTATGAGTTTAAAGGTTTAAGTATTTAGGGGCTTTTGTGTTTAGGAGTTTAGATGTTTAAGTGTTTAGGCATTTAGTTGTTTATAAGTTTTATTTAAACTATGATATAGCAAAAAAATTATTTTTATTATTTTTTCTAATTTTTGAAGATTATATCATTTGAAAATATAATAATTTTTATTTTTTTTTCAAAAGTCAATATAATATTTATTTATAATAATCTTAGTAATTATAAATCATTTAAATTCAATATAAATAATTTTATTGCTAGATATTATAATTATGATCAAAAAATAAATTAATATACTATTATTAATAAAATAGTTATTATTTAAAAAGTATTTGCAAAATCTAAATTTATTCAAATCAAAGTAAAATATATTACTAAATAATATTTTTTTAATGTTTGCTTTTTTTATAACTTTATATTTTTGTTATTAAAAATAAATATTTAAATTATATTTATCCCACTCATAATTTATTTTGTAATTTATAATTCTATAATAATAAACTACTAAATAATTAAAATAAATATTTAAAATATTAATGAATACAAATAAAATTGAGATTTATTATTTATTATTTAGGATATACCGGTTTAATGGTTTAAGTATTTAGGTGTTTTGTGGTTGAAGAGTTTAGTGATTTATTTGTTTAGACCTTGAGTGATTTATAGTTTTTTTAAAGAAAGAAAAAGCAAAAAATTTAATTTTTTGATTTTTTTTTAATTTTTGAAGATTGTAACCTTTGAAAATATAATAATATTTAATTTTTTTTAAATGTGGATATAATATTTAGTTATAATAATCTTAATAATTATATATAATATAAACATAATATAAAATATTTTATTGATAGATATTACAATAATGATTAATAAATAAATTAATAAACTTGTATTTATAAGAATAATATAAATTAAAATATAATTTTAAAATCTAAAATGATTCAAAATCAAAATAAGATATATTATTGAATAATAATTTTTTATTTTTAAAATTTTTCCTCATTTTATGAGCATTTTTGTTGATGAAAAATAAATTATTTACATTATATATGTCGCACTAATAATTTATTTTTTAATTTATATTTCTATAAAAATAAACTAATAAATAATTAAAATGTATATTTAAAATTATAATGAATACTAATAAAACTGAGATTTATGATTTATTATTTAGACTATACTAATTTAATGTTTTAAGTAATTTTGAGCTTCGGGGTTTAGAAGTTTAGTCAATTTAGTATTTAGTCATTTAGTGGTTTATAGGTTTAAAAAAAAATAAAATAACAAAAAATTTATTTTTGTTTTTTTTTTCTCATTTTTGAAGGTTATAACCTTTGAAAATATAATAATTTTTAATTTTTTTTTGAAAAGTGAATACAATATGAAGTTATAATAAGCATAATAATTATAAATCATATAAATTCAATAAAAACTTTTTTATTGATATGTTTTATAATAATGATCATAAATAAGTAATAGCCTATTATTAATAAGATAAGTATTGTTTAAAATATATTTGCAAAACCTAAAATGACTCAAAATCAACATGAAATATTTTACTAAATATTAATTTTAAATTTTTAAATTTTTGTATCCATTTATAAGCCTATATATTTTTTGATGAAAAATAAATTATTTAAATTATATTTGTATGACTATTAATTTATTTTTTAATTTATATTTCTATAAAATTAAACTAATAATTAATTAAAGTGTATATTTAAAATTATAATAAATACTAATAAAAATGAGATTTATTTTTTATTATCTAGGGTATAACTATTTAATTGTTTAAGTTTTTTGGTTTTCGGGTTAAGGAGTTTATTGATTTATATGTTTACACATTTAGGTGTTTATAGGTTTTATTTTAATCAATGAAATAACAAAAAAAATTATTTTTATGAATTTTCGTGATTTTCAAAGTTTATAACATTTGAAAATATAATAATTTTTTAATAGTTCTAAAATATGAATACAATACTTAGTTATAATAATCTTAATAATTATATTTGTTGTAGATTAAATATAAAAAAATGTATTAATATATATTATAATAATAATCAAAAAATAAATTAATAAACTATTATTAATAAGATAGATATTAATTAAAAAAATTTGTAGAACCCAAAATAATTCAAAATCATAGTAAATAATATTACTAAATAAAATTTTAAATTTTTGAAATTTTGTTTATTTTTATAAGCTTATTTTTTTCATAAAATATAATTTATTTAAATTATATCTATCTCACTCATTATTTATTTTTTAATTAATATTTATATAAACATAAACTAAAAAATAAAAAAATGAATATTTAAAATTATAATGAATACAAATAAAAATGAGATTTATTATTTATTATTTATTATTTAGGTTATATAGGTTTAATGCATTAAGTATTTAGGGGGTTTTGGGGTTTAAGAGTCTAGAGATTTAAATGTTTGGCATTTAGTGGTTTATAAGTTTTATTTAAATAATAAAATAAAAAAAATTATTTTTGTGATTTTTTATCATTTTTTAAGGTTTAAACCTTTGAAAATATAATAATTTTTAAATTGTTTTCAAATGTAAATATAATATTTAGTTATAATAATCTTAATAATTATAAGACATTTAAATTCAATATAAGTAATTTTATTATTAGATATTATAAAAGCGATCAAATAATAAATTAATAAACTATTCTTAATAAGATTAATAGCAATTAAAATATAATTGCAAAACCTATATATAATGATTCAAAATCAAAGTAAAATATATTACTAAATAATAATTTTTTGTTTTTAAATTTTTACTTCATTTTATATGGTTAAATTTTTTTTTGATTAAAAATAAATTATTAAAATTATAGTTTTCTCGCTCATTATTTATTTTGTGATTAATATTTCTATAAAAAATAAACTAATAAATAATTAAAATGAATATTTAAAATTATAATGAATACAAATTAAAATGAGATTAATGATATATTATATGTAGTATACCGGTTTAATGGTTTGATTATTTAAAAGTTTTGTCGTTTAGGAGTTTTTCAATTTATGTTTTTAGGTATTTAGTGTGTTATAGGGTTTATTTATATAATTAAAATTATAAATTATTTCTTTGATTTTGTCTGATTTTCAAATGTTATAATCTTTCAAAATAAAATAATTTTTAAAATTTTTTGAAATGTGAATACCATGTATAATTATATTAATCTTACTAATTATATATCATATAAATTCAATATAAATAATTTTAATGATAGATATTATAATAATGATCAAATATTAAATTAATAAACTATTATTTATAATATAAATATTAATTAAAATATATTTACATAACACAAAATGATTCAAAATCAAATCAAAATATATTACAAAATAATAATATTTAATTTTTAAAATTTTCCTTCTTTTTATAAGCTTATATTTTTTTTATTAAAATAAATTATTTAAATAATATTTGTCTCACTCGAAATTTATTTTGTAATTTATTTTCCTAAAAAATTAAACTATAAATTATTAAAATGAATATTTAAAATTATAATATATAGAAATAAAAATGAGATTTATTATTTATTAAGTAGTATATAGCTGTTTAATGGTTTATGTATCTAGGGGTTTCGGGATATATGAGATTACTGATTTAAGTCAGTAAGCATTTAATGATCTATAGGTTTTATTTAAAAAATGAAATAATAAAAATTTATTTTTATTATTCTTTCTCATTTTTTATGGTTATAACCTTTGAAAATATAATAATTTTTAAATTTTTTTCAAAAGTGAATTCAATATTTAGTTATAATAATCATTATATTTATATATCATATAAATTTAATATAAACTATTTTATTGATTAATATACTAATAATGATCAAAAAATAAATTAATAATCTATTATTAATAAGATAGATATCAATTATAATATAATTACAAAACCTAAAATGATTCAGAAGCAAAGCAAAATATATTACTAAATAAAAATTTTTTGTTTTGAAATTTTTTTTTTAAAGTTTATATATATTATTTTGATGAAAAATAATTTATATAAATTATATTTGTGTAACTCATTATTTATTTTGTAATTAATATTTATATAAAAATAAACAAATATATAATTAAATTTGAATATTTAAAATTAAAATGAAAAAAAAATGAGATTTATTCTTTATTATTTAGGATATACCGGTTTAATTTAAATTAGATCTGTCTCACTAATACTTTATTTTGTAATTAATATTTTTGTAAAAATAAACTGATAAATAATTAAAATAAAAATTAAAATTATACTGAATAATTAAAATAATTCATTTTGTTCCTCTCTCAACTCTAGAATGATTGCTAAAGCTCTAACCAAAATAATATGAGATTTTACTTTATCTCTATTTTTTCTCATCATATTTGATGTTGAATCATTGGGATATCAAAGGTAATTTGACTCATGTACGCTAACAGACCAAACCAAAGTTGTACCCCTATGTGTTGAAATAGCTAGTTATTGAGGATGCTATTTATATTGATTATTGTAATTTCTTCTAAAATATCTATCATGCACACACTCAAAGCACTTTTTTTTTAAAATACTTCACCTCTAAAAAAATAAGCACCTTGTAGCCTATTAGAAAAACTAGCCCCAGGGCGGTTTGGGTAGGGCAAGAAGTATGGGCTCTCTTTCAATCAAGAATCAACAAATTTATTTTATCGGCATGTCTAAGCCCTTTTTTTATATCCTTATGGATATGAAAATTATCATTTCTTTCTTTTTATATTAAATGAGCTATGTATACTGGCTCACAATACCAAAAAGTTGTAAATGAATCATATTCAAATGTATAAAAGATTTTAATCTTTGCTCAAAATATTAGTCTTGCATATTGACACTCGAGGTCACAAATCAAAGGAAAAAACCATAGTGATATTTCCAATCCCATGAATTTTAGCTATAGAAAGTTATAAAGAGTAGTACTCGAGCTTTAACTATTTCTAGGGTCATGACTTTTTCTCTTGAGGTATGTCCAAAGGTACAATCATTCCTAGTGCAATGACTTTGCAATATAAAGATAAAATGCACAAGCTATGGTCATATCCAATACTGTGACCCAGTATTATAGTGATTAAATATGTATACATGATCATTCTTAGCGCCATAACAATATGTTCAACAGAGAGACACAAGTTATGGCATATTCTCATTGATATGATTTTGTGTTCTAGAGACAAAATACACAATCATGACCATTGCTAATGCTACAATAATCTAAAGCAAGAAAGAGACTGAATCCATAACTCAACCCATGAGTCATGACTTTGTGTTACATAAACAAAAAGATAATTCTGTGACATTCCTAAAAGTTATGAATTTAAATTTAAATTTAACACTTAATCATTTGATTATAAAAGTGCAAAACATGAGATATAGAATTTAGGGTTTATGGAATAGGGTTATAGTTTATGGTTTAAGGTTTAGGATTTAAATTTTAGGGTTTATGGTTTTTTTTTTGAAAAATACACATTTTATTTATCATTTAGGCACACAACTTACAAGAGACTAAAAAGGTGACCAATTTAGGCCAGACAACCAAATCCTATGCACCTTAATGATTCTATGCATAAAATACATAGAAAAACTTAATGCCTAATAATTCCAAGCGTCTGAATACAACTAAAATCACCTAGCATTCGCGGACTTCAGAGTTGGCATTGAGTCATTATGCGCACTGCGTCCTTTCCATTCGGATTTGTAAAAACCTTTTGGAGAAACCTGAATGATGCACCATATTAAAACTATGCAAATATAAGATTGTGCATGTGCGTGACATGCAACATCAAGCGTTTGCCTATGTCATTGCTATGCAATGGAATACATTTAAAACTGAATACCAATAAATCCACAAGTCCATATCTACGACACTTTGTCAATTCATTCTCATCTCTGAATTCCACATTCTTTTGCTCCAATGATCCTCAAAAGATAGATAATCTTAATAATTTTTAAATTATTAAATTTTTAAATTATTTTCAAATGTAAATATAATATTTAGTTATAATAATCCTAATAATTATATATCATGTAAATTCAATATAAACAATTTTATTGATAAATATTCTAATAATGATCAAAAAATAAATTAATAATCTATTATTAATAAGATAGATATCAATTAAAATATAATTATAAGACCTAAAATGATTTAGAAGCAATGCAAAATATATTACTATATAATAATTTTTTGTTTTGAAAATTTTTTTTCTTTTAAAAGGTATATCTATAATTTTTTGATGAAAAATAATTAATATAAATTATTTTTGTCTAGCTCAATTTATTTTGTAATTAATATTTATATATAAATAAACAAATAAATAATTAAAATAAATATTTAAAATTATAATGAAAAAAAATGAGATTTATTAATTATTATTTAGGGATATTGTCTTAATTTAAATTATATCTGTCTCAATAATAATTTATATTATAATTAATATTTCTATAAAAATAAACTGATAAATAATTTAAAATAAAAATTTAAAATTATACTGAATAAAAATTAAAATGAGATTTATGATTTATTATTAATTTATACCAGTTTAATGGAATAAGTATTTAGAGGTTTTGTCATTTAGGAGTTTAGCAATTTATGTTTTTAGGCATTTGGTGGTTTATATGTTTTATTAAAACAATGAAATAACAAAAAAATATTTTTGATATTTTTTCACGTTTTCAAAGGTAATAACTTTTGAAAATATAATAATTTTAAATTTTTTTATAAATGTGAATACAATATTTAGTAATAATAATTATTATAATTATATATAATATAAACTAAATATCAACAATTTTATTGATTTTAATTATTTATTAATTTATTTTTATAAAATATTTATTACAAAATAAATTATGAGTGCGACAAATATAATTTAAATAATTTATTTTTAATCAAAAAATTTATATATGCTCATAAAAGAAGTAAAAATTCTAAAATTAAAAATTATTATATAGTAATATATTAGAGTTTAATCTTGAATCGATATGGGTATTGTAATTATTTTTTAATTAATATCTATCTTATTATTAATAGTTTATTAATTTAATTTTTGATCATTATTATATTATCTATCAATAAAATTGTTTATATTGAATTTACATGATATATAATTATTAATATTATTATAACTAAATATTGTATTCACATTTCAAAAAATTTTAAATATTATTATATTTTCAAAGGTAATAACCTATGAAAATGAGAAAAAATTACAAACTTTTTTTTTGTTATTTTATTGTTTAAATAAAACCTATAAACCACTAAGTGCCTAAAAACATAAATTGCTAAACTCCTAAATGAAAAAACCTCTACACACATAAACCATTAAACAGGTGTACATTATTAAAAAATCATAAATCTTAATTTAATTATTATTAAGTATAATTTTAAATTATTATTTTAATTATTTATCAGTTTATTTTTATAGAAATATTAATTTCAAAATAAATTATTAGTGAGACAGATCTAATTTAAATAATTTATTTTTTATCAAAAAAAATATATATCCTTATAAAAAGAGGCAAAATTTTAAAAACAAAAATTTATTATTTAGTAATATATTTTATTTTGATTTTGAATCATTTTAGATTTTGTAATTTTATTTTAATTTATATCATTCTTATTAATAATAGTTTATTAATTTTTTATTGAGAATTTTTATAATATGTATTAATAAAATTATTTATATTGAATTTACATTAAATATAATTATTAAGATTATTATAACTAAATATTATATTCACATTAAAAAAAAAATTAAAATTATTATATTTTCAAATGATATAACCTTCAGAAATTAATAAAATTCAAAAAATTAATTTTTTTATTATTTCATTTTTAATTAAAAACTATAAATCACTAAAGGCCTAAACACTTAAATCACTAAACCCCAAAACACCTAAATACTTAAATAATTAAACTAGTATATCCTGAATAATAAATAATAAATCTCTATTTTATTTGTATTCATTATAGTTTTAAATATTCATTTTAATTATTTATTAGTTTATTTTTATAGAATTATAAATTAGAAATAAATTGAGGAAGAAAAATATAATTTAAATAATTTATTTTTTATAAAATAAAATATAAACTTATAAAAAGAGGCAAAACATCAAAAAAATTATTCTTTAGTAATATATTTTATTTTGATTTTTAATAAATTTACGTTTTGCAAATATATTTTAAATAAAATCTTTCTTATTAATAATAGTTTATTAATTTATTTTTTGATCATTAATATAATATCTATCAATATAATTGTTTATATTGAATTAACATGATATATAATTATTAATATTATCATAACTAAATATTGTATTCACATAAAAACAATTTAAAAAGTGTTATATTTTCAAAGTTTATAACATTCAAAATTGAGAAAAAATAACAAAAATAAATTTTTTGTTATATCATTGTTTAAATAAACCTTATAAACCATTAAATGCCTAAATACATAAACATCTAAACTTCTAAACCCCAAAGCCCCTAAATAGTTAAACCTTTAAACACGTAAACCTTAAATATAATTTAAATAATTTATAGAAATATTAATTACAAAATTAATTATGTGTGATACAAATATAATTTAAATAATATATTTTTCATCAAAAAAACATATAAGCTTATAAAATGATTCAAAAACTAAAAAAAAATTATTATTTAGTAATAAATTTTACTTTGATTTTGAATCATTTTAGGTTTTTTAATTATATTTTAATTTATATCTATCATATTAATAATAGTTTATTAATTTATTTTTTGATAATTGATATAATATCTATCAATAAAATTGTATAGATTTAGTTTATATTATATATAGTTATAATATCTATTATTACTAAATATTGAATTGACATTTTTAAAAAATTTTAAAATTAGTATATTTTCAAATGTTATAACATTTGAAAATTTGAAAAAATATCAAAAATAAATTTTTTATTATTTCATTGTTTGAATAAAACCTATAAACCATTAAATGCCTAAATACTTAAATCAATAACTTCTAAATCTAAAAAACACTAAATAGATAAATTTTTTATATAAATATATCCTAAATAATAAAGAATAAATCTCAATATTATTTATTAATTATAATTTTAAATATTCATTTTAATTATTTATTTGTTTATTTTTATATAAATATTAATTACAAAATAAAATATAAGTTATACAAATATAATTTATATAAATTATTTTTCAACATAAAAATATAGATAAACTTATTAAAAGAAAAAAAATTTAAAAACAAAAAAATATTATATAGTAATATATTTTGCTTTGTTTCTGAATCATTTTAGGTTTTGTAATTATAATTTAATTGATATCTAACTTATTAAAAATAGATTATTAATTTATTTTTTTGATCATTATTAGAATATTTATGAATAGAAATGTTTATATTGAATTTATATGATATATAAATTTTAAAATTAATTTTTTTGATCATTATTAAAATTTCTCTCGGTTCATTTAACCGGAATGGGTCAGGCTCTGCTCCAATTTCGGCTCACTATCAGGTCAGCGAGACCTCTATTATTGTGCTACTACTACATCCCCGGCATCTTAATATTTCTTTTCCTGCACTTACATGAAAATATTAAAAAATAAAAAATATTTGGTTATACGAACAGATTATCAAAAAATAAATTACAAATACAGCAATACTAAATCTTAAATCTCATTTTAATTTGTATTCATTATAATTTTAAATATTCATTTTAAATATTTATTAGTTTATTTTTTATATAAATATTAATTATAAAATAAATAATTAGTCAGACAAATATAATATTAATAATTTAATTTTAATAAAAAGAATATAATCTTATAAAAAGAAGTACAAATTTAAAAACAAAAAATTATTATTTAGTTATAAATTTTACTTTGATTTTTGAATCATTTAAGGTTTTGTAATTATATTTGAATTTATATATATCATATTAATAATAGTTTATTAATTTATTTTTTGATAATTGAAATCATATATATCAATAAAATTATTATGATTAGTTTATATAATATATAATTATAATGATTCATATTACTAAATATTTTATTTGCATTTTAAAAAAATTTTAAAAATATTATATTTTCAAAAGTTATAAACTTTGAAAATGTGAAATAATAACAAAAATAATTTTTTGTTATTTTATTGTTTAAATAAATCATATAAACCACTAAATACCAAAATACTTAAATCATTAACTCCTAAATCTTGAAAACCCTAAATAGATAATCATTTTAAACCGTTATACCCTAAATAATAAATAATAAATCTCAATACTATTTTTTTATTATAATTTAAAATATTCATTTTAATTAATTATTCGTTTATTTTTATATAATTATTAATTACAGAATAAATTGAGTTAGACAAATATGATTTATATAATTATTTTTCATCAAAAAAATATATATAAACTTTTTAAAAGAAAAAAAATTCAAAACAAAAAATTATTATAAAGTACTATATATTGCATTATTTCTGAATCATTTTAGATTTTGTAATTATATTTAAATTGATATCTATCTTAGTAATAATAGATTATTAATTTATTCTTTGATCATTATTAGAATATTTATCAATAAAAAGATTTATTTTGAATTTATATGATATATAAATATAATGATTATTATAACTAAATATTGTATTCACTTTTGAAAAAAATTTAAAAATTATTATATTTTGAAAGGTTATAACCTTTGAAAATATAATAATTTTAAATTTTATTTTTGAAAAGTGAATACAATATGAAGTTATAATAATCATAATAATTATATATCTTATAAATTCAATATAACCTATTTTATTGATATTTATTATCAAAATGATCATAAAAAAGTAATAACCAATTATTAATAATATAAATATTGTTTAAAATATATTTGGAAAACCTAAAATGACTCAAAATAAAAGTTAAATATTTTACTAAATATTACTTTTAAATTTTTAAATTTTTGTATCCATTTATAAGCCTATATAATTTTTAAAGAAAAATAAATTATTTAAATTATATTTGTCTCGCTAATAATTTATTTTTTAATTTATATTTCTATAAAATTAAACTAATAAATAATTAAAATCTATATTTAAAATTATAATGAATACTAATAAAAATTAGATTTAGGATTTATTATTTAGGGTATAACTATTTAATTGTTTAAGTTTTTTAAGGTTTTTAGGTTAGGAGTTTATTGATTTATATGTTACACATTTTCGTGTTTATAGGTTTTATTTAATCAATGAAATAACAAAAAATTTATTTTAATGAATTTTCGTGATTTTCAAAGGTTATGACCTTTGAAAATATAATAATTTTTTAATAGTTCTAAAATATGAATACAATATTTAGTTATAATAATTTAAATAATTATAAGACATTTAAATTCAATATAAGTAATTTTATTGTTAGATATTATAAAATTGATTAGATAATAAATTACTAAACTTTTATTAATAAGATTGATAGCAATTAAAATATAATTGCAAAACCTATATATAATGATTCAAAATCAAAGTAAAATATGTTACTAAATAATAATTTTTTGTTTTTAAATTTTTACTTCATTTTATAAGCTTATATTTTTTTTTGATTAAAAATAAATTATTTAAATTATATTTATCTAACTCATTATTTATTTTGTAATTAATATTTCTATATAAAATAAACTAATAAATAATTAAAATGAATATTTTAAATTATAATGAATACAAATTAAATTGAGATTTATGATTTATTATATGTGGTATACTGGTTTAATGGTTTGATTATTTAGGAGTTTTATCGTTTAGGAGTTTATCAATTTATGTTTCTAGGTATTTAGTGGTTTATAGGTTTTATTTTTATAATAAAAATAAAAAAAAATTTAGATTTTTTCTGATTTTATATGGTTATAACCTTTGAAAATAAAATAATTTTTAAAATTTTTTGAAATGTGAATACTATGTATACATATATTAATCTTACTAATTATATATCATATAAATTCAATATAAGTAATTTTAATGATAGATATTATAATAATGATCAAAAATTAAATTAACAAACTATTATTAATAATATAAATATTAATTAAAATATATTTACATAACACAAAATGATTCAAAATCAAATCGAAATATATTACTAAATAATAATATTTAATTTTCAAATATTTCCTTCTATTTATAAGCTTATATTTTTTATTGATTAAAAATAAATTATTTAAATGATATTTGTCTCACTTGAAATTTATTTTGTAATTAATTTTTCTAAAAAATTAAACTATAAATAATTAAAATGAATATTTAAAATTATAATAAATAGAAATAAAAATGAGATTTATTATTTATTAAGTAGTATATAGATGTTAAAAGGTTTATGTATTTAGGGTGTTCGTGATCTATGAGCTTACGGATTTAAGTAAGCATTTAATAATCTATAGGTTTTATTTTAAAAAAGAAATAACAAAAATTTTTTTTTTATTATTTTTTCTCATTTTTTAAGGTTATAACCTTTAAAAATATAATAATTTTTAAATTTCATTTCAAAAGTGAATAAAATATATATTTATGATAATCATAATAATTATATATCATATAAATTCAATATAAACAATTTTATTGATAGATATTCTAATATTTATCAAAAAATAAATTAAAAATCTATTATGAATAAGTTTGATATTACTAAAAATATAATATCAAAATCTAAAATGATTCAAAAGCAAAGCAAAACATATTACTAATAAAAATTATTTGTTTTAAATTTTTATTGTTTTTATAAGTTATCAATTTTTTGATGAAAAATAATTTATATAAATTATATTTTTAACTCATAATTTATTTTATAATTAATACATATATAAAAATAAAAAACTAAACAATCAATATGAATTTTTAAAATTATAATGAAAACAAATAAAAATGATATTTATTAATTATTTTTTAGGGTATAACAATTTAAAGGATTATCTATATAGGGGTATTGGGATTTTGTAGTTTTTTTATTTAAGTGTTTAGGCATTTAGTGATTTATAGGTTTTATCTAAAGAATGAAATAATATATAAAAATATTTTCTTTTGTTTTTTCACATGTTCAAAGTTTATAATCTTTGAAAATATAATAATTTTAAAATTTTTTTCAGAAGTTAATACAATATTTCGTTATAATAATTATTAAATTTATATATCATATAAATTAAATATAAATATTTTTATTTATAAATATTCTAATAATGATCAAAAAATAAATTAATAATCTATTATTAATAAGTTAGATATCAATTAAAATATAATTACAAAATCCAAAATGATTCGCAATCAAAGTAAAATATATTGCTATATAATAAATTTTTGTTTTTAATTTTTTACTTCTTTTAATAAGTTTATATATATATTTTTGTTGAAAAATAATTTATATAATTATATTTGTGTAACTTATAATCTATTTTGTAATTAATATTTATATAAAAATAAACAAATAAATAATTAAAATGAATATTTAAAATTATAATTAAAAAAATAAAAATGAGATTTATTATTTATTATTTAGGATATACTTGTTTAAAAAATTTATCTATTTAGGATTTTCAATATTTAGAAGTTATTGATTTAAGTATTTAGGCATTTAATGGTTTATAGCTTTTATTAACCAATGAAATAACAAAAATTTTTTTTGATATTTTTTCAAATTTTCAAATGTCATAACATTTGAAAATATAATATTTTTAAAATTTTTTAAAAATGTGAATACAAAATTTAGTAATAATAATTATTATAACTATATATAATATAAACTAAATATAAACAATTTTATTTATAATATTATATCAATTATCAAAAAATAAATTAATAAACTATTATTAATATGATAGATATCAATTTAAATATAATAAAAAAACCTAAAATGATACAAAATCAAAGTAAAATTTATTACTAAATTATAATTTTTTTAGTTTTTGCATCATTTATAAGCTTTTATGTTTTTTTGATGAAAAATATTTTTTTTAAATTATATTTGTATCACTTATATTTTATTTTGTAATTAATATTTCTATAAATTATTTAAATTATATTTAAGGGTTACGAGTTTAAAAGATTAAGTATATAGGGGCTTCGGGGTTTAGGAGTTTAGATATTTATGTATATAGGCATTTAATGGTTTATAAGTTTTATTTAAACAATGATATAACAAAAAATTTATTTTTGTTATTTTTTCTCATTTTTGAAGGTAATCTTAATAATTATATTGAAAATATAACACTTTTTAAATTGTTTTTATATGTGAATACAATATTTAATTATGATAATCTAAATAATTATATATCATATAAATTCAATATATACAATTATATTAAATTATATTATATTAATGATCAAAAAATAAATTAATAAACTATTATTAATAAAATAGATATTATTTTAAATATATTTGCAAAACGTAAATTTATTCAAAATCAAAGTAAAATATATTACAAAATAATACTTTCTTTGATGTTTTGCTTCTTTTTATAAGTTTATATTTTTTGTTATTAAAAGTAAATTATTTAAATTATATTTGTCTTTCCTCATAATTAATTTCAAATTTATAATTCTATAAAAATAAACTAATAAATAATTACAAATATTTAAAATTATAATGAATACAAATAAAATTGGGATTTATTATTTATTATTCAGGATATTCTATTTTAATGGTTTAAGTATTTAGGTGTTTTGGGGTTTAGTGATTAAAGTATTTAGGACTTTAGTGATTTATAGTTTTTATTTAAAGAATGAAAAAATTAAAAATTAAATGTTTTGGTTTTTTTAATTTTTTAAGGTTATAACCTTTGAAAAAATAATACTTTTTAATTTTTTTTAAATGTTAATATAATATTTATTTATAATATTCTTAATAATTATATATAATGTAAACTCAATATAAATAATTCGATTTATAGATATTATAATAATGATCAATAAAAAATTTAAAAACTATTATTAATAAGAATGATATAAATTAATAAATAATTGCAAAAACTTAAATGATTCAAAATCAAAATAAAATATATTACAAAATAAAAATTTTTGTTTTTAAAATTTTTCTTCTTTTTATAAGCACATATATTTTTGTGATAAAAAATAAATTATTTAAAATAGATCTGTCTCACTAATAATTTATTTTGTAATTAATATTTCTATAAAAATAAACTGATAAATAATTAAAATAAAATTTTAAAATTATACTTAATAAAAATTAAAATGAGATTTATGATTTATTATTAATGTATACCAATTTAATAGTTAAGTATTAAGAAGTTTTGTCATTTAGGAGTTTAGTTATTTATGTTTTTAGGCATTAGTGGTTTATAGGTTTTATTAAAACAATAAAATAACAAAAAAAAATTTGTAATTTTTTTTCATTCTCATAGGTTATAAGCTTTGAAAATATAATAATATTTAAAATTTTTTGAAATATGAATACAATATTTAGTTGAAATAATTTTAATAATTATATATGATATAAATTCAATATAAACAATTTTATTGATAGATATTATAATAATGATCAAAACTTAAATTAATAAACTATTAATAATACTATAGATATTAATTAAAAAATATTTACAAAACCAAAATTGATTCAAAATTAAAGTAAAAAATATTACTAGATAATAATTTTTATGTTTTAAAATGTTACTTGTTTTATAAGCGTATATATATTTTTTGATTAAAAATAAATTATTAAAATTATATTGGTCGCACTCATAATTTATTTTGTAATAAATTTTTTTATAAAATAAATTTATAAAAAATTAAAATGAATATTTAAAATAATAATAAATTGAAATAAAAATTAGATTTCTTTATTATTAACTAGTATATAGGAGTTTATTGGTTTATGTATTTAGGCATTATGGGCCTTAGGAGTTTATTGATTTAACTGTGTATGCATTTAGTGGTTTATAGGTTTTATTTAAAAATTAAAATAACAAAATATTTATTTTTATTATTTTTTGATATTTTGAAAGGTTATAACATTTGAAAATATAATAATTTTAATTTTTTTTTCAAATGTGAATTCAATATTTAGTTATAATTATCATTATATTTATAGATCATATAAATTCAATATAATCAATATTATTGATAAATATTCTAAAAATAATCAAAAAATAAATTAATAATCTATTATTAATAAGATAGATATCAATTAAATTATAATAAAAAAACCTAAAATGATTTAAAAGTAATCAAAATATATTACTATAAAATAATTTGTTGTTTTGAAATTTTTTTTTCATTTAAAAAGTTTATCCATATTTTTTTGATGAAAATTAATTTATATAAATTATATTTGTCTAACTCATAATTTATTTTTTAATTAATATTTATATAAAAATAAATAAATAAATAATTAAAATGAATATTTAAAATTATAATGAAAAAAAAATAAGATTTATTATTTATTATTTAGGAATACTATTTTAATTTAAATTAGATCTGTCTCACTAATAATTTATCTTGTAATTAATATTTCTATAAAAATAAACTGATAAATAATTAAAATAAAAATTTAAAATTATACTAAATAAAAATTAAAATTAGATTTATGAATTATTATTAATGTATACCATTTTAATATTTTAAGAATTTAGAGGTTTTTTCATTTATGACTTTAGAGATTTATGTTTTTAGGCATTTAGTGGTTTATAGATTTTATTTAAACAATGAAATAACCAAAAAATTATTTTTGATATTTTTTAACATTTTCAAAGGTAACCTTTGAAAATATAATAATTTTAAATTTTTTTAAAAATGTGAATACAATATTTAGTAATAATAATCATTATAATTATATTTAATATAAACTAAATATAAACAATTATATTGATAGATATGATATCAATTATCAAAAAATAAATTAATATACTATTATTAATATGATAGATATAAATTAAAATATAATTGCAAAACCTAAGAATATTCAAAATCCAAGTAAAATTTATAACTAAATAATAATTTTTTTTTAGTTTTTACTTCTTTTTATAATCTTATATTTTTTTTTGATGAAAAATAAATTATTTAAATTATATTTTATCACTCATAAATTATTTTGTAATTAATATTTTAATAAATTATTTAAATTATATTTTAGGTTTACGAGTTTAAAGGTTTAAGTATTTAGGGGCTTTTGTGTTTCGGAGTTTAGGGGTTTAAGTGTTTAGGAATTTAGTGGTTTATAAGTTTTATTTAAACAATGATATAACAAAAAAAAATTTTTTATTATTTTTTTTAATTTTTGAAAGTTATAACCTTTGAAAATATAATAATTATTAAATTTTTTTCAAATGTAAATATAATATTTAATTATAATAATCTTAATAATTATAAGTCATTTAAATTCAATATAAATAATTACATTGCTAGATATTATAATAATGATCAACAAAATTAATAAACTATTATTAATAAGATAGATATTATTTAAAATATATTTGCAAAATCTAAATTTATTTAAAATCAAAGTAAAATATATTAATTAATCATAATTTATTTAATGTTTTGCTTTTTTTATAACTTTATATTTTTTTTATTATAAATAAATTATTTAAATTATTTGTTTTACTCATAATTTATTTTGTAATTTAAAATTATATAATAATAAACTAATAAATAATTAAAATAATTATTTATAATTATAATGAATACAAATAAAATTGAGATTTATTAGTGATTTTAGGTGTTATTTCTTAAATATTTAGATGTTGATTACAAATAAATTATAATTATTTTCAAATGTTATAACCTTTAAAAATATATTAATTTTTTAATAGTTATAAAATATGAATATAATACTTAGTTATAATAATCTTAATTATTATATTTGTTTTAGATTCAATATAAAAAATGTATTAATATATATTATAATAATGATCAAAAAATAAATTAATAAACAATTATTAATAAGATAGATATTAATTAAAATATATTTGCAGAACCTAAAATAATTCGAAATCAAAGTAAATTATATTACTATATAAAATTTTAATTTTTTGAAATTTTGTTTATTTTTATAAGCTTATTTTTTTTCATAAAAAATAATTTATTTAAATTATATCTATCTCACTCATTATTTATTTTGTAATTAATATTCCTATAAAAATAAACTAAAAAATAATTAAAATAAATATTTAACATTATAATGAATACAAATAAAAATGAGATTTATTATTTATTATTTAGGTTATATAGGTTTAACGGTTTAAGTATTTAATGGGTTTTGGGGTTTACGAGTCTAGAGATTTAAATGTTTAGTCATTTAGTGGGTTATAAGTTTTATTTAAATAATAAAATAATTAAAAATAATTTGTGATTTTTTATCATTTTTGAAGGTTATAATCTTTGAAAATATAATAATTTTTTAATTTTTTTCAAATGTAAATATAATATTTAGTTATAATAACTTTATAATTATAAGTCATTTTAATTGAATATAAGTAATTTCTTTGTTCGATATTATAAAAATGATCAAATAATAAATTAATAAACTTTTATTAATAAGATTGATCGCAATTAAAATATAATAGCAAAACCTATATATAATGTTTCAAAATCAAAGTAATATATTTTACTAAATAATAATTTTTTGTTTTTGATTTTTACTTCTTTATATAAGATCATTTTTTTTTGATTAAAAATAAATTATTAAAATTATATTTGACTCACTCATTATTTATTTTGTGATTGATATTTCTATAAAAAATAAACTAATAAATAATTAAAATGAATATTTAAAATTATAATAAATACAAATTAAAATGAGATTTATGATTTATTATATATGGTATGCTGGTTTAATGGTTTGATTAGTTAGGTTTTATTTATATAATTAAAAATTTAAAATTCTATTTTTGATTTTTTCTGATTTTCAAAGATTATAACCTTTGAAAATAAAATAATATTTAAAATTTTTTGAAATGTGAATACCATGTATAATTATATTAATCTTACTATGAACTAACAAAAAAAATATTATTTAGTGTATACCGGTTTAAAGGATTATTATTTTGTAATTTAGTGATTTAAGTGTTTAGGCATTTAGTGGTGTATTGGTTTTATTTAAACAATGAACTAACAAAAAAAATATATTTTTTATTTTTTCACATGTTCAAAGGTTATAATCTTTGAAAATATAAAAAATTTAAAACTTTTTTAAAAAGTGAATACAATATTTAGTTATAATAAATATTAAATTTATATATCATATAAATTCAATATAAACATTTTTATTGATAAATATTCTAATAATGATCAAAGAATAAATTAATAATCTATTATTAATAAGATATATATCATTTAAAATATAATTACAAATATTAAAATGATTCAAAAGCTAAGCAAAATATATTACTATATAATAATTTTTTGTTTTGAAATTTGTTTTTAAAAATTTATCTATATTTTTTTTTGATGAAAAATAATTTATATAAATTATATTTGTTTAACTCATAATTTATTTTGTAATTAATATTTATATAAAAATATACAATTAAATAATTAAAATGAATATTTAAAATTATAAAAAAAATGAGTTTTATTATTTATTATTTAGGGTATACCAGTTTAATTTAAATTAGATCTTTCTATCTAATAATTTATTTTGTAATTAATATTTCTATAAAAATAAACTGATAAATAATTAAAATAAAATTTTAAAATTAAACTAAATAAAAATTTAAATTTAAACTAAATAAAAATTAAAATGAAATTTATGATTTATTATTAATGTATACCAGTTTAATTATTTAATTATTTAATTATTTAAAGGTTTTTTCATTTAGGAATTTAGCGATTTATGTTTTTCGGCATTTTGTGGTTTATAGGTTTTATTTAAACAATAAAATTAAAAAAAAAATTTGTAATTTTTTCTCATTTTCATAGGGCATAACCTTTGAAAATATAATAATATTTAACATTTTTTGAAATGTGAATATAATATTTAGTTATAATAATATTAATAATTATATATCATATAAATTCAATATAAATAATTTTATTGATATATATTATAATAATGATCAAAAATTAAATTAATAAACTATTAATAATAAGATAGATATCAATTAAAAAATATTTACAAAACCCAAATTAATTCAAAATTAAAGTAAAATATATTACTTAATAATATTTTCTAATTTTTAAATTTTTAATTATTTTATAAGCGTATATACTTTTATTGATTATAAATAAATTATTTAAATTATATTTCTCCCACTCATAATTTATTTTGTAATAAATATTTCTATAAAAATAAACTAATAAATAATTTAATTAAATATTAAAAATTATAATAAATAAAAATAAAAAATAGATTTATTAATTATTAAGTAGTATATATCGGTTTAATGGTTTATGTATTTATGCATTACGAGGTTTAGAGGTTAGTGATTTAACTGTGTATGCATTTAGTGGTTATAGGTTTTATTAAAAAAATAAAACAATATCTATCTTATTAATATATTTTACTTTGATTTTGAATCATTTTAGGTTTTGCAAATATATTTTAAACAATATTTATCTTATTAATAATTGTTTATTATTTTTTTATGATCATTATTATAATATATACCAATAAAAAATTTTATATTAAATTTATATGATATTTAATTATTATTATTATTATTAACTTCATAATGTATTCACTTTTCAAAAAAAATTAAAAATTATTATATTTTCAAGGTTATAACCTTCAAAAATTAGAAAAAATAACAAAAATACTTTTTTTTTATTTTATTTTTTAAATAAAACCTATAAACCACTAAATTACTAAATACTAAAATCACTTAACTCCTAATCCCTAAAGCTCATAAATACTCAAAACATTAAATTAGTATAGTCTAAATAATAAATCATAATTCTCATTTTTATTAGTATTCATCATAATTTTAAATATTCATTTTAATTATTTATTAGTATATTTTTATTAAAATATTAATTACAAAATAAATTATTAGTGAGACATATATAATTTAAATAATTTATTTTTCATCAATAAAAATATACATGCTTATAAAATGAGGCAAAATTTTAAAAATAAAAAATTATTTTTTATTAATATATCTTATTTTGATTTTGAATCATATTAGATTTTACAATTATATTTTAATTTACATCATTATTATTAATACTAGTTTATTAATTAATTTATTGATCATTATTTTAATATTTCTTAATAAAATTATTTATATTTAGTTTACATTATATAAAATTATTAAGATTATTTTAATTAAATATTATATTCACATTTAAAAAAATTAAATATTATATTATTTTCAAAGGTTATAACCTTCAAAAATTAAAAAAAATCAAAAAATTATTTTTTTTGTTTTTTCATTCTTTAAATAAAAAGTATAAATCACTAAAGGTCTAAACAATTAAATCACGAAACTCCTAAACCACAAAACACCTAAATACTTAAACCATTCAACTGGTATATCCTGAATAATAAATAATAAATGACAATTTTATTTGTATTCATTATAATTTTAAATATTCAATTTAATTATTTATTAGTTTATTATTATTAAATTATATATTACAAAATAAATTATGAGTAAGACAAATATAATTTAAATAATTTATTTTTAAAAACAAAAATATAAACTTTTAAAAAAAGCAAAACATTAAAAAAATTATTATTTAGTTATATATTTTACTTTGATTTTGAATAAATTTAGATTTTGCAAATATATTTTAAATAATATTTATCTTATTAATAATAGTTTATTAAATTTTTTTTGATCATTATTATAAAATCTAGTAATGTAATTATTTATATTGAATTTAAATGACTTATAATAATTATGATTATTATAACTTAATATTATATTTACATTTGAAAAAATTTAAAAATTTTTATATTTTCAAATGTTATAACCATTGAAAATGTGAAAAAATATCAAAAATAAATTTTTTGTTATATAATTGTTTAAATAAAAGTTATAAACTATTAAACGGCTAAATACATAAATCTCTAAACTTCTAAACCCCGAAGCCCCTAAATACCTAAACCTTTAAACTCATAAACCTTAAATATAATTTAAATAATTTATAGAAATATTAATTACAAAATAAATTATAAGTGACAACTATAATTTAAATAATATATTTTTCAACAAAAAAAATATAAGCTTATAAAATGATGCAAAAACTTAAAAAAAATTATTATTTAGTAATAAATTTTACTTTGATTTTGAATCATTTTAGGTTTTTAAATTATATTTTAATTTATATCTATCATATTAATAAATGTTTATTAATTTGTTTTTTGATAATTGATATAATTTTATCAATAAAATTGTTTATATTAGTTTATATTATATATAGTTATAATTATTATTATTACTAAATATTGTATTCACATTTTTAAAAAATTTTAAAATTATTATATTTTCAAATGTTATGACATTTAAAATTTGAAAAAATATCAAAAATGAATTTTTTATTATTTATTTGTTTAAATAAAAGCTATAAACCATTAAATGCCTAATTACTTAAATCAATAACTTCTAAATCTCAAAAACCATAAATAGATAAATTTTTAAACAAGTATATCCTAAATAATAAATAATAAATCTTATTTTTATTTTTTCATTATAATTTTAAATATTCATTTTAATTATTTATTTGTTTATTTTTATATAAATATTAATTACATATTAAATTATAAGTTAGACAAATATAATTTTTATAAATTATTTTTTCAACAAAAAAATATAGATAAACTTATTAAAAGAATAAAAAAATTAAAAACAAAATATTATTATATAGTAATATATTTTATTTTGTTTCTGAATCATTTTAGGTTTCGTAATTATATTTTAATTGATATCTAACTTATTAATAATAGATTATTAATTTATTCTTTGATCATTATTAGAATATTTATCAATAAAAATATTTATATGATATATAGATTTAATAATTATTATAACTAAATATTCTATTCACTTTTTTAAAAAAATTTAAAATTATTATATTTTCAATGATTATAACCTTTGAACATGTGAAAAAACAAAAAAAATATTTATTTTTTATTATTTCATTGTTTAAATAAAACTTATAAATCAATAAATGCCTAATCTTTTAAATCACTAAACTACAAAATCTCGATACCCCTATATAGATAATCATTTAAATGGGTATACACTAAATAATAATTAAAAAATCTCATTTTTATTTGTTTTCATTATAATTTAAAAAATTCATTGTGATTGTTTAGTTTTTTATATATATATATATATATTAATTATAAAATAAATTATGAGTTAAAAATATAATTTATAAAAATTATTTTTCATCACAAAATAGAAATATTTATAAAAAGAATAAAAATTTAAAAACAAATAATTATGTTTAAGTAATATATTTTACTTTGCTTTTGAATTATTTTAGGTTTTGATATTATATTTTAAGTAATATCAATCTTATTAAAAATTTATTTTTAATTTATTTTTTAATAATTATTAGAATAAATATCAATAAAATTGTTTATATTCAAATTATATGATATATAATTATTATGATTATTATAAAAAAATATTTATTCACTTTTGAAAAAAATTAAAAAATTATAATATTTTCAAAGGTTATCACCTTTGAAAATATCAAAAAATAATAAAAATAATTTTTTTTATTTTTTTTCTTAAATAAAACCTATAAACCACTAAATGCATACACAGTTAAATCAGTAAACTCCTAAACCCTATAATGCCTAAATGAAAAAACTATTAAACTGTTATATACTACTCAATAATTAATAAATCTAATTTTTATTTCTATTTATTATAATTTTAAATATTCATTTTAATTATTTATTAGTTTATTTTTATAGAAATATTTATTACAAAATAAAGTATGAGTGCGACAAATTTAATTTAATTATTTATTTTTAATAAAAAAATATACGCTTATAAAAGAAGTAGAAATTTAAAAATAAAAATTATTATCCAGTAATATATTTTACTTTAATTTTGAATCAATTTGGGTTTTGTAAATATTTTTTAATTAATATCTATCTTTTTATTAATAGTTTATTAATTTAATTTTTGATCATTATTGTTTATATTGAATTTATATGATATATAATAATTAATATTATTAAAACTAAATATTGTATTCACATTTCAAAAAATTGTAAATATTATTATATTTTCAAAGGTTATAACCTTTGAAAATGATAACAAATTATAGAAACTTTTTTTGTTATTTTATTTTTTTATATAAAACCTCTAAACCACTAAAAGCCTAAAAACATAAATCACTAAACTCCTAACGACAAAACATCTAAATACTTAAACTATTAAACTGGTATGCATTAATAATAATTCATAAATCTCATTTTAATTTTTATTCAGTATAATTTAAAATTTTTATTTTAATTATTTATTAGTTTATTTTTATAGAAATATTAATTACAAAATAAATTATTAGTGAGACAGATCTAATTTAAATTAAAACAGTATCCCTAAATAATAAATAATAAATCACATTTTTTTTCATCATAATTTTAAATATTCATTTTAATTATTTATTTTTTTATTTATATATAAATATTAATTACAAAATAAATTATGAGTTAGACAAATATAATTTATTAAATTATTTTTCATAAAAAATATAGATAAACTTATTAAAAGAAGAAAAAATTCAAAAACGAAAAATTATTATATAGTAATATATTTTTCTTTGCTTCTGAATCATTTTAAGTTTTGTAATTATATTTTAATTAATATCTATCTTATTATTAATGGATTATTAATTTATTTTTTGATTATTATTAGAATATTTATCAATAAAATTGTTTATATTGAATTTTTATAATATATAAATATAATTATTAGTATAACTAAATATTGTATTCACATTTGAAAAAAATTTAAAAATTATTATATTATCAAAGGTTATAACCTTTGAAAATATCAAAAAATAATAAAATTAAATTTTTTGTTATTTTTTTTAAAAATAAAACCTATAAACCACTCAATGCTAGAGATTCTCATAGGACGGGATGGGGATTAAAAATCTCCAGTCCCTTCCCATAGTTTAGAGTTTTTTTTTTGAAGATCCAGACCCATCCCATAGGTTGAAAATATCAGGACGGGACGGGATGGAGATCCGAGATTTTGGGTTGGAAAAAATGGTTTCGGGATAGAATGGAGTTCGGACATTTTTGTCCATTTATTTTCTTTAAACCTACCAAGTTAGTTCATGTCAAATCTTTTTGTTGTACCATTTATCATTCCTTAATTATGTATCTTTCAAACTGAAATTGGACCAATTTTGTTTTGTCAAATAGGTTGAATACCGAAAACGAGTTCCATTACCTTGTCAAAAGCCTTGATGTGCAGAAAAGGATAGAAATGTTAAATAGAATGGGACTGAGTTGTGTGCTTAATTTGGTTCTTTGTTTTTTCACAAGTTGGCTTTGTTCAGCAGAGTGAAAGTCAACAATAATAGCAATACTACATTTTTTAAACAATTACTTAAAATATTAAGAATAACTAAAGATTACCACAAACATTGGTAGTAGGAATTACTATCTGTGTAATTGTTAAAATTAGGAATCTTAATATATCAAAAGAATACAATTAAAAACAACCATTATAATAATCATTTCAAAGGTCCATCCCGGAACAGCAACAAAAATCCAAACCCAATTAATTATCTCTTCTACAACTCCTCCCTTTTCTTCCTCCACTGTAGAAGGACAACCAAAGATGAAAATTTGTTAATCATGTAGACATAAATTTCTAAGAAGAAAGAGTAATAAAAAAACAAAATATTACCGTATAAAATTTAATACACTCATTCCAAATATAGTTGTCTAACTATAGTTGGAAGAATATTTGGATCTTGAGACCCATCTGAAAATTGTAATTGAACCATATTTTTATTAAATTGAATGAATAAAATAAGTAAAAGTTAAATTAAAATTTACAAGATTTGTTTAATAACCCGATTCATTATCATCAAGGTCTTGAACTAATTCTTCAATTTCAATAGATTTGTTTGAGCTTCTCAATCAATCTTGTAGACATATGAGAACTTTAGCTGTAATAGGTGTTAAAGAACTGCTAAATTTATCTAAAGTTCTTCCCCCAGTGCTAAATGTAGATTCGTAGGCCACAGTAGATGCTTGGATAGCAAATACATCCCATGCTACATTTGCCAAAGAAGGATACCTAACCTCATTTAACTTCCACCAGTTTAGAAGATTAAAATCAATACTATTTTTTTCAAGTTTCTCATCCAAGTACATATCCAACTCTTCCAAAGTTGCAACTTCTTGTTCTTTCTCCAATTCAACAAAAAAAAATCATCAACATAAGTATCACTGCCATCAAACAAATCATCATTTTTCTTCAACACAGTAGAAGAGAAATCTTCTTCTTTTGATTCATCTTCATTAAAATCTTTATAATCATCCATCATCTCATTTAAAGAATTTATAACATTTTTCACCAAATTTTTAGCCAATTCCTCACCATATTGCTAAGTGTACTTAACCTTGAGATATTTGAGCTTATATCTAGGATCCAACACTACTGCTACAAAAAGCATTATATTTGTTGACAAAAGAGAACCCCAATATTTGTTGAATTTATGCCTCATTTTCAATATCCATTTCAAACACCATTGTATCTCTACTATTTTCACAAAGCTCAATTTTTTTTAAAAATTTGAATAATCTCAGGAAAATAAATGCTAGAGGTAGATATTATGAGCCAGAAAATTTACAATTTACCTCATAAAAAATTTTCAAGAAATGATCCAAAATTTTGGCATTTGTTCAGTCTCTCTTAGTTGGAACATTTGAACCAAACTCCTTCAAAAACCTTTTGTCTTTGTCCTCCAACTTATCAAATTCTTTTTGATATTATATATCAGTTTGTAGCATCAAATAAGTTGAATTCCATTTTTTAGGACACTCTAATTCCAATGAAGATCCATATGTCATGTTTGCTTCTTCAACACATTACTTAAACATATCTAATCTTTTAGGATTGCTCCTCACATATTTTACCACACCTCTAATTTTTTGAATAGCACCCTCAACTAATGCAATGCCATCTCTGACAATTAAATTTAGGATATGACCACAACATCTCATATGAAAATGCTCGCCTCTCAAAGGTACAACACTTTTCTTCACAAGCTTTTTTTTCAATTGTTCAACTACAACATCATTATTTGATGCATTGTCAACAGTAATGCACATCAACTTTCTCAAACCCCATTCATTCATGCAAAAATCAATATGATTTCTAATATTAACCCCAGAATGTCTTTTAATTACACAAAAGATCAAAAGCCTTTTATGCATATTCCATTGAGAATCAATGAAATGAACAGTCAAACATATATAAGACAAATTTTGAATGTTAGTCCAAGTGTCGGTAGTCAAAGAAACTCTATAACAATGAGATGATATGCTATAAATAATTTCTTATTTTCCTTCACAAACAAAGAAAAACAATCCCTCAGTGTGGGGTGCCTAGATGGAATTTTAAATTGAGGCACACTAACTTAACAAAACTTTTTAAACTCATCCCTCTCAACAAAACAAATAGGCAATTCATCTTTTATGATCATTTTCACCAAAGCCTCCCTAACTAGTTGTTAATCAAATTGCCAACAAGTTAATTTGTTATCCTCTGAGCTAGTACCTTTAGTGAAACTAAACAAAGATTGTGACTTGTCTTTACCTTTGTGAGCTTCTATTAATTCTTTTTTGTGGGGAAATTTCTTACAAGTCTTTCTCAAGTATTTCCATAAACCTGAAGTACCTTGATCATTTTTTTCAAAGTATTCTTTCCAACACCATATACAAGCTGCCCTACCAGCTTTATTTGTTTCTGAATCAACAAATATCTCATAAGTTTCCCAAACAACAGACTTATACTTTTTATGAGCTTGAGGTTTAGATGTGCCTTGACTTTCTTTTACAATTGGAATTGAAGAACCTACCGTAATAATTGGAGGTTTTGTGAAAGGATGATGATTGGATTTACCAGTACTTTGATCATTTGAGATGTGATCATCTTCAATTTATTGTATTTTTCGTTTACCACTTGATTGTGCCATCTGCATTGCCATTAATTAATTTGATATGTTAAGCAAAAATACTTATAAATATTTCAAACAAGCAAGCTCTACAAAACTGATTGTACCATATTCAGCCCACTCATTTGGCCCAACCACAACACCACAACCAATACTCAACAAAACTGACTGAGACACATAATAATAATAATAATTAATCATTCAATTCTCGTCAGAAAAATAAACCAAAAGGCTTGTGGCATCTGAGACACGGTGGAGGCAACCAGAAGTGTGACGGACAAGGACTGGACCTAACTGAACACGGCTGGAATGGCGTTAGGTGGTCTGGAACTCGTCGGAACAGCAATAGGTCCGTCGGAATTGGATGGGCAGCAGCTGAATTGGTGGCATCTTCATGTTTTATATATATATGTATGTATATATTCCAGGTTCTAGTATATGTTTTTTAGGATCGGATGGTTCTTGGGATGGATATTGCTTAAGATTCAGAACCATCACAAAAGAAAAAATTTGTGATAGAACGGGATGGGAAAAGTCAAAGTCAATGGATTTTCTCAGTCTCAATTATTTTGGGACAAGACTTCGGATCGGGTAGCGAATATCCGAGTCTTGTGAGCAGCCCTACTAAATGCATATAAAGTTAAATCAGTAATCTCCTAAACCCCGTAATGCCTAAATACATAAACCATTAAACTGCTAAATACTACTTAATAATTAATAAATCTAATTTTTATTGTTATTTATTATATTTTTAAATATTCATTTTAATTCTTTATTAGTGTATTTATTTAGAAATATTTATTACAAAATTAATTATGAGTGGGACAAATATAATTTAAATAATATATTATTTATTTAATAAAAATATATGCTTATAAAAGAAGTATAAATTTTAAAATTAAAAATTATTATCAAGTAATATAAGTTACTTTAATTTTGAATCAATTTGGGTTTTGTAAATATTTTTTAATAAATAACTATCTTAATATTAAAAATTTATAAATTTAATTTTTGATCATTATTATAATATCTATCAATAAAATTATTTATATTAAATTTATATGATATATAATTATTAATATTATTATAACAAAATATTGTATTAAAATTTCAAAAAATTTTAAATATTATTATATTTTCAAATGTTATAAACTATGAAAATGATAAAAAATTATAGAAATTTTTTTTGTTACTTTATTTTTTTAAATAAAACATATAAACAACTAAAAGTCTAAAACCATAAATCACTAAACTCCTAATGACAAAACCTCTAAATACATAAATCATTAAACTAGTATACATTAATAATAAATCATAAATCTCATTTTAAATTTTATTGAGTATAATTTTAGATTTTTATTTTAATTATTTATCAATTTATTTTATAGAAATATTAAATACAAAATAAATTATTAGTGAGACATATCTAATTTAAATTAAACCGATATCCCTAAATAATAAATAATAAATCACATTTTTTTTCATTATAATTTTAAATATTCATTTTAATTATGTATTTGTTTATTTATATATAAATATTAATAAAAAATAAATAGAGTTAGATAAATATAATTTATAAAAATTGTTTTTCATCAAAAAATTATAAATAAACTTTTTAAAAGAAAAAAAAAATTTTAAGCATAAAATTATTATATAGTAATATATTTTGCTTTTCTTCTGAATCATTTTAGATTTTGTTATTATATATTAATTGATATCTATCTTATTAATAATAAATTATTAATTTATTTTTTGATCATTATTAGAATATTTATCAATAAAATTATTTATATTGAATTTATATGATATATAAATATAATGATTATTAAAACTAAAGATTGTAATCACTTTTTAAAAAAATTTAAAAATTATTATTTTTTGAAAGGTTATAACCTTTGAAAATATCAATAAATAATAAAAATTTATTTTTTGTTATTTTATTTTTTAAATAAAACCTTATAAACCACTTAAAAGCCTAAAAACATAAATTGCTAAACTCCTAAACGACAAAACTGTTAAATACTTAAACCATTAAACTGGTATACATTAATAATATATAATAAATCTCATATTAATTTTTATTCAGTATAATTTCAAATTTTTATTTTAATTATTATCAGTTTATTTTATAGAAATATTAATTATAAAATAAATTATTAGTGAGACCGATCTTATTTAAATAATTTATTTTTCATCAAAAAAAAAATATATATTTTATAAAAAGAGGCAAAATTTTAAAAACAAAAATGTATTATTTAGTAATATATTTTATTTTGATTTTGAATCATTTTAGATTTTCCAATTATATTTTAATTTATATCATTCTTATTAATAATAGTTTATTAATTTTTTATTGATCATTATTATAATATCTATTAATAAAATTATTTATATTGAGTTTACATTATATATAATTATTAAGATTATTATTACTGAATATTATATTCACATTTAAAAAAAATTAAAAATTATTATAATTTCAAAGGTTATAACCTTCAAAAATTAAAAAAAATCAAATAATTAAATTTTTTATTTTTTCATTCTTTAAATAAAAATTATAAATCACGAAAGGCTTAAACACTTAAATCATTAAACCCAAAAACACCTAAATACTTAAACCATTAAACTAGGATATCTTGAATAATAAATAATAAATCTAAATTTTATTTCTATTCATTATAAATTTAAATATTCATTTTAATTATTTATTAGTTTATTTTTATAGAATTATAAATTAAAAATTAATTATGAGGAAGACAAATATAATTTAAATAATTTACTTTTAATAACAAAAAATATAAACTTATAAAAAGAAGCAAAACATCAAAGAAAGTATTATTTTATAATATATTTTACTTTGATTTTGAATAAATTTACATTTTGCAAATATATTTAAAATAATATCTATCTTATTAATAATAGTTTATTAATTTATTTTTTAATCATTAATATAATATATTTCAATATATTTGTTTATATTAAATTTACATGATACATAATTATTAAGATTATCATAACTAAATATAGTATTCACATATAAAAAAATTTAAAAATTGTTATATTTTCAAAGTTTATAACCTTCAAAGATGAGAAAAATAACAAAAATAAATCTTTTGTTATATCATTGTTTAAATAAAACTTATAAACCATTAAATGCCTAAATACATAAATATCTAAAAGCCTAAACCCCGGAGTCCCTAAATACTAAAACCTTTAAACTCATAAACGTTAAATATAATTTAAATAATTTATAGAAATATTAATAACAAAATAAATTATAAGTGATACAAATAGTAATTTAAATAATATATTTTTTATCATAAAAACATATAAGCTTATAAAATGATGCAAAAACTAAAAAAATTATTATTTAGTAATAAATTTTAAATTGATTTTGATTCATTTCAGGTTTTTTAATTA
>JAREIK010016841.1:0-27033 GCA_029783825.1 Sapria himalayana
TATTTGAATGAAAAATAAACCTAGTATATATTAAATCTTATTATAAGTAAAAAAAAAATTTATGATTATAAAAAACTTTTAAAAAAAATGAATAATAAAATTTTGAAATCTAGAAATATAATAAAATATAAAATTTTCAATAAAGTTGAAAGAAAATAAATTAATATTTTATAAATAAATACATAGATGCATGCTCCTACTAAAATTTATAAAAATTAAATAATTGAGTAATATTTTTACAATTAGCTTTTAACATTTATTATTTTATTAAAATAATAATATAACTTTTTTAATTTCTTCTCACTTATGTAATTTATTGAAAATTAAAAAATATTAATGATATCACATAATATGAAATTTTATGCCTTTAAATTATTTCATATTATCTTTGTAAAAATTAATATGAATTCTTAAAAATTTATAACCATAAAATATAAATTTTTATATATTTTTTAACATTAAGAGTATTTATAACTCATAGGCGAGTGGCTAGAAGACAAATCATCTTTTCATTTATGTCTTCTCATATGAAGTTTGTTAATTTTGTACCTATTGATATTTTTTTTTATAAGGCTAAACATATTCTTTTTATTGCTTATATATTTATTGTTTAATTAATATTATAATTAAAAATTGTAAAGTATTTGTTTTTAATTTGTACCTTGCTACACGCACATTAATTTGGTTGAAAAAATTTTGATAGTAAATAAAAGTAATGAGTATTTTTGTATTATATATATATTGTTTATTTAATGTTTTAATAATTAAAAATATAAATATTTTCCTAAATATACATTCTGTCTCTCGATGCCAAAGCATCCCTAACACTTGAACTGAATTCCTCTACATTCCACCATCTATCTCTCGACACCGACACAACAAAATTTAATCGAGGTTTAAGTTTTAAATTGTTATTGATTTGAGGTACGTTTTATATATTTATTCTTCATCGATTATATTGGATTGCTTTCGAAGATTAAGCATTTTGATTCTGTTTTTTTTTTGTTTCTGAAAATCTTTTTTAATCACCATGGTATGCTTGGATTGCATATATAAACTTATTCGTAACGATACTTCATGTATTTGTGATGTAATACATTGCCATTATGTTGATTTTGATGGTGACAGTATATAAAAACAATATATAAATAGAATATATACTTAGGTATGCCGACTTGATATCTACATAACTAGTATACATTTATACATCAATATAAATAGTATACATACTTAGGTATGCCGACTTGATATCTACAAAATAGTATACATCAATATGTATGTGTATTTATACTTAACTACTATACATACTTAGGTATGCCGACTTGATATCTACATAACTAGTATACATTTATATATCAATATAAATAGTATACATTCTTTGGTATGCCGACATAACTATATATAAATAGTATACAAAAATAGTATACATAAACATGAGTATATTTTAAACATAACTATACATCAATATGCATGTGTGATATAATTTGAATTTCTTATATAAGTGTATTTTACTATATATATATAACTAAAAAAAGTATACATAAACATTATTATATAAATTTGACAACGTATATTTAATATACATATATATACACATTTATATATAACTATATATAAATCTATTAAACAATATGTATATAAACATATTACTATATATAAATGTATTTATCTACATTAATATACATAACTATATAAAAATAGTATTCATAAACAGTATAAGGTATGACGTCTTGATATCTACATCAATATACATAACTATATATAAACAATATACATAAACATAACTATATATAAATATAATTATGTATATTTAATATACATATATATAAATAGTTATATAACTATATATAAATGTATTTAACAATATGTATATCAACATATTATTATATATAAATGTATTTATCCACATCAATACCTATACATAGTCATATGTCTAAATATATATAATTACATGAAAAAATATATATAACTACATCTACAACATGTATAACTATATGCTTCAGAAACATAATATCCATTCATATCATTCATCTCATTCATACATGTTTTTTTGGATATTGTATAAATCTTTATCATTTTCCCATATATTTTAGAAACTTGAATTTAATTATTTCAATCTTAAATATTTTTTAATATATTTTTATATGTTTGTATAAATCATTATGATTTAATATGTTTAGGGTTTATATTTTTGCTTCAATTAATATCATTTAACTAAAATTGATTTCTAATAAAATGTCAATTTGTTAAAATTTATTTTGTATTTTCAAAACAAATCACAATATGTTCGTGTAATAAATATTATAAAAAATTCCTAAAATATATATGTGATGTAGTTTCAATTTACAAAGAAAAACTTAAAAAATAAAATTTATTTACAAAATAAAATTTGTACCTCATAATATTCAATATGATATATCTATTATAAATAAATAATATTTGAAATGTATCTATTAATTACAAAAAAAATCTAATGTATTAAATTTGAAAAAAAGTAAAAAAATTATATTAAAAATTAAATTCATATATTATTATGGTCATTTATATATTTTGAATATAATAAAATAATAATTACTTGTTGAAAACTATACTCTTGTATTTATAAGGTAATCTATTTTGATTGAACATAATTAAATAAATAATTGATTTTTTATGAAACATTAAAAGCATGTATTTATATGCACTACATTATATTTGTTTGAATTTTGAAATTTCTAAAAATTTATTAATAACAATAAATAATAGGTATAAATTAATTATAGACATTAATATTTTAATAAAAAAAGTATATAGACAAACAAAACCAATATTATCTATTTATGAATTATATTTTCATTTTTAACATAATTGTAAAACCAAAATAATTTATAGATATGTTAATTTCATTTATTTATAAAGTATAATGATAGTTATTTTAATATAAATATTTAAAAAACAACTATTTAAATACAATAGAAGCTCATATATTTAATTCATAATTTCATTTTACGCATTAATATGCTTTACACACACACACACACACGTGCATACACATAAACACACACACAAATATTTGTTTTAAATACATTATTTAAAACATTTACACACAAAAGTACAAAAATGCGTATGTTGATATATAATGTATATTAATGTATGAATGTGTATGTGTGTAGGGTAGTGTATATGCACATATATATTTATGCATATATATGTAAATATCAACGTTAATTTTGAGAAGAAAAATACATGAGCACATAAATATTAACATATTCCACAGATTCGTGAGAGTAGGAGCAAAAAGTGACATTATTGCAAGATACAACAATTTTCCCATCTATAACACTTTGCCTCAAATTTTGATCAGAGTAATACTTACAATGATAAAGGTTTATACACAACTAAATACCATGGTGTTACATTTTCATTCAATAGTATAATTTGTTTAGATAAAAAAATCTATGTAATATCTTCTTCAACAACTCTTCCATCTTCTTTTTCTAGTCTTGATAAACTATTTTCAATTTTGATTATATGTACATTTCTTAACTGATATCTTTAGTTCTAACTATTTTAATAGTAAAATCCATTAAATCAATCTAGGGCTGACATCTTACTTTTTTATTAGATATTTGATTATAGAATATTTAGTATATACTCTGACTTTGGTCCCCACTAAATATGATATTAATTTGCCAAAAGAAAAGATTGTTGATACAAGTTCTTTCTCTATAGTTGTGTAATTCAATTGGGCATTTTAGCATATGTTGTTATCATTATATATGATAACTATTTATAAATATTTGTATAACTATATAAAACTCTTCATAATTATGTTTGACTATATTTGTAACTATGTAAACTATTTTTTAAACTATATTAATAATTATATATAACTATTTTTTAAACTATATAATATTTTATAACTATATGAGTAATTCTATATAACTATATTTTTAACAAAATATATCATATGTATAATAATATATAACTATATATAAATGTATTTTACTGTACGTATAACTATAAAAATATTATATATATCTATATATTTAACTACATACATATTTATAACTATATGTATATAATTATATATAAATATTTGTATATCTATGTAATACTCTATATAAATAAATATAACTATATTTGTATGTATGTAGACATATATGTATTCATATAATTAAATCTATATATGTATTTATAACTTTGTATATATTTATGTATAACTACTTATAACTACTTGTATGAATATATTTATATATAATTATATGTTTAACTTTATATAACTCTATTTTAATTATATATACTATAGGTATAAGAACATATAAAGGTTGACCTCTCTCTCTAGTGACCATCTCTTGAGGTCTATTTATTCTTTTTATTTCTCTCATCAGATCTATTTACTACCATACGACAAAGGGATTGAGATTTAGTGGAAGAAATAGAGTTTATGTTCACAAAGTTATTAAGCAGGCTCTTTGCCAACAAGAAGATGTGGATTTTGATGTTAGGTCTTGATGCTGGAGGAAAAATAACCATTCTGTATAAGTTGAAGCTTGGTGAAAATATCACCATAATTCCTAATATTGTCTTCAATTTAGAGACTGTTAAATACAAAAACATCAATTTCATTGTGTGGGATGTTTGGGGTCAAGACAAGATTCACCCTTTCTAGAGAGGTTACTTCCAAAAAACCCAAGGTCTCATATTTGTGGTGGACAGCAATGATAGAGATCGAGTAGTTGAAGCCAGAGATGAGTTGCATAGGATGCTAAACAAGGAAAAGCTTCGTGATACAATTTTACTTGTATTTTCCAATAAGCAAGATCTTCCCAATGCGATGAATACAGCTGAAATTACTGACAAGCTAGGACTTCACTCTTTTCTCCAATGCAATTGGCACATTTAGAGCACATATATGGACGTGGATCTAATTTTTACCTATTTTGCTTGAGTTTTGTTCTATTATGTGGATGACATCATCTATTTCTAGCGGGATTCAAATTGTATTTATATTTATATATTGCACGCCTGAAATATAAGACCGCATTTATATTGGTTTGATCTGTTGTAAGTCAAACTTGTTTGTTTTCTATTTTGTGTTTTTTTGCCGTTGGATCCCAAAGGTACAAAAACATATAACTATAAATAATTATCTTTGACTATATGTATAACTTTAAAATATTATACACAACTATATTTAAAAATATAATTAACAACAAATATTTAATTTACATTTTTATATATTAGTATATAAACAATGTATTTTACCATATATATACCTATAGATAACTATATGCAGACATATATAAAATTATATATATATATATATATATATATCTCTCTCTCTCTCTCTCTCTACATGTATAAATATAAGTATAACTATATGTGTAACCATATGTATGACCACATGTAACTATATTTATAATTAGATGTATAATAACTTACAACATTATATTTAACTATATATGTATAACTATATATAAATATTTCTATAACTATATATAAATTTTTGTATAACTATTTGTATGAATATATTTATATATAACTATATGTTTAAATATATAAAAATATTAATAGCTATATATACTATATGTATAATAACATATAACTATAAATAATTGTATCTTATTATATAAATAACTATAAAAGTTTTATATATAACTATATTTAAATATATAAATTACATCTTATATTTAATATACATTTGTATATATTAGTATATAAAAATGTATTTTACTATACCTATACATGATTAAATGTATAAATATATAAAATTATATGAATAAATATATATACCTACAGTTATAAATATAAGCATAACTATATGTGTAACTATATGTATAACCACAAGTAACTATATTTATAATTACATGTATAAAATGATAACACATTATGTTTAATTATATGTGTATAACTTTATATAAATATTTGTAAAACTAAATAAAACTTTATATAATTAATTATAACTATATTTTTAACTATTTATACATATATGTATACATATATGTAAATCTATATATTTGTTTATAATATTGTATATATTTATGTATAACTAAATATAGCTACTCGTATTAATATATATATATATATATATATATATATAACTAAATGTTTAACGATATATAAATTTCTATAACTATATATAATATATGTATAATAACAGATAACTATAAATAATTCTATCTTACTATATGTATAACTATAAAAACTTTATACATAACAATATTTAAATATATAATTAATAACATATATTTAATATATATTTTTATATATCAGTATAAAAAATATATTTTAGTATATCCATACCAATACATAACTATATGTATAAATATATGAAATTATATGAAAAAAAATATGTACATACATGTATAAATATAAGTTTAACTATACGTGTAACTATATGTATAACAACATGTAACTATATTTATAATTATATGTATAAAAACATACAACATAATGTTTAACTATATATATATAACTATATATAAATATTTGTATAACTATAAAAAACTCTATATAAATAAATATAACTTTATTTTTAATTATGTATACATATATGTAAATCTATATAATTGTTTATAACTTTGTATATATTTATTTATATTTACTTATAACTACTTTTATGCATATATCTATATATAAGCATATGTTTAACTATATGTAACTATTTATAACTACATTTACTATATGTATACTAACATAAAATTATATATGGGATAATACTAATTTGTTGCACTAACTTGAAATAAAATGGCTAAAGATATAATATCAACAATATGTACGCACATAGCATGAGAGTGTCCATTGATCAGGCTCATATATGGTATAATACAAATAAGCGTTGTACTCTAACCTAACCCCAGCCCTTGGGCCTCAGGCTCAAATATGAACTTATGTATAATAAAAGATGTAATATTTGATAGGTTTGTACTGAAAAAACTTTATTTTCTTTTATATAATTCTTAATTCTAACACTGCACTCTCTATGTGTCTTTCTGTCTCTCTTTAATTATCTCTGTCACTCTCTTCCACTTTTTCTTTAAGTGTCACACACTCTCTCTTGTTATTTTCTTTCTTGCTCTTCTTTCTTGCATTCTCTCTCTCTCTCTCTCTCTCTCTCTCTCTCCCCCTCTCCCTCTCTCTCTAATCTTTCTCTCTCCCCATTTCCCCCCTCTCTCTCCCTCTCTCTCCCCCATCTCCTTCTTCCTTACACCATTTCTCTTCCCCTCTCTTTTCTCTCTCCCTCCTCACTCCCTCTCCCCTCTTTCTATCTCCCCCGTCTCCCCATTTCTCTACCCCTCTCTCTTCCCACCTTATCTCTCTCTCTCTGCCCCTCTCCTCCTTCAAACTTTAAATGTCTTTCTTTTTTGCTTTCCTTTCATGTGTATTATCATATTTTGCTCCCATTATATAGTATTACTATGATATATATTAATCTTTATCATGCTAAAAATTACTTTATCTATTCATGTAGATTCTGCAAATGCATTGCCCCGATATTCATGATATTTAATTTATAAATATTCATCTATATCTAATTTTATTTAATTATTTGTATATTTTGAAGTAATAGAATGTTTTATTCAAAATAATGATTGGACATTATTTTTTATATATAAAATAGGGAAAAATGAGTTCACATCATCAATGGATGTACAGAAGGTTTATTAATGGATTTTTGAATAAAGATTTTTTGACTGGACTTGAAACCTTCATTAATTTTGCCTATAGTCAATCGAGATTGATGGATGGAGAAATAATTAAGTGTCCATGTAATCATCGCAAGTGTCACAATATTCCTTTTCGTGATGCAAACACTATGAGATACCATTTGGCTAAATTTGGCTTTGTGACAAATTATTTTGTTTGGATTTATCATGGGGAAAGTACAATGGTTCTGAATATTGAGCAAAATGAGGGTACGGAATCATTTGCTTGTAGTGAAGAATCATCAAACACATTCCATAAAATGATCACGGAAGCTGATGGTGCTGACTTCAATATGGATAACATAGATGAACCACCTAATCCTAAAGCTCAGAAATTTTATGAAATGCTTAAAGCTATAGATAAAAAGTTGTGGCCTGGTTGTAAAACATATTCGCAATTATCACTTGTAGATCAATTTTTATGAGCATTAAATTAGAAAATCATATGTCTGAAAAATTATTTGATCAGGTGGTAAAACTTATTAAGGAGATTACTCTAGATAATAATTTGATCACTAATAACTTTTACAACACTAAGAAATTACTATGAGGAATGAGTCTACCAGTGGAAAAAGCTGATTGTTATTTAAATGGATGTATGTTATATTGGGGTGGTTATAGTGATTTAATTAGCTATAAGTTTTCTGATCATCCTCGATTTAAGAAGGCACCTTGTGTTGTAGATATGCAACAAAAATTAAAAGTTGTCATTAAGAAGATGTATTATTTTTTATTAATTCCTCGATTACAAAGACTATATGTATCAAATGCTACATCAAATGATGTGAGGTGGCATTATGAGCATGAGGGTGAAGAAGGGGTAATGCGTCATCCATTAGATTCACTTGCTTGGAACCATTTTAATAATATACATCAAGATTTTGTAGTAGAAAGTCGAAATGTGAAATTAGGTCTTTGCACTCATTGATTTCAACCATTTAGGCAATTTGGACAATAGTATTCAACATGGCCAATGATAGTGACACCTTATAACTTGTCTCCATGGTTGTGTATGAAGGAGCAATATATGTTTTTGTCAATATTGGTTACAGGGCCAAAAAATACATAAGACATGCTGGATGTTTTCTTACAGCCTCTTATTGCAGAGTTAAATCATATTTGAGATGTTGGTGTGAATACATAAGATATCTCAAAAAATAAAAATTTCATTATGCAGGCAGCCCTTTTGTGAATGGTAAGTGACTTTGTTGCATATTAAATATTGTCTAGCTGGAGTCTACAGGATGATTCACATGCCCATATTGCATGGCAAATTCTGATGCATTTACATTCAAATTTAGTGGTAAACAGTCATGGTTTGATAACTACCATAAGTTTCTGCCTACAAATCATCCATTTCGAAGAAATTGAACTACATTTCGAAAAAATAAAACTATGATGATAGTAGCACCAGTAGTTCATTTAGGAGATGATATTATGATAGAGATTCAGATGTTGGGTTTGAAGAAGGTAACTAAAAAGGATGCTTTTGAATGAAATGGACTAATAGGCAAAATATTTGGCTGGAGGAAACGTAGTATATTTTGGGACTTTTCATATTGGAAGTCCAATTTAATTCGTCATAACTTTGATGCAATGCATATTGAAAAAATTGTATTCAATAGTGTTTTCAACACTATCCTTAATGCAGATGAAAAAATAAAACAAACTTTAAAATCAAGACAAGAGCTGAATGATTATTGTTGGTGTCCTGAATTGAAACTGAATGAGGCAATAGAAAAATTCTCTAAAGCTTGCTACACACCTGATAAGAAGGCAAGATAGATATTGTGTGAATTGGTTAAAATTTTGAAATTCCCTGATGAATATGTGTCAAATATGGGTAGATATGTGGATACGAAGAATCTTAAGTTATTTGGAATGAAAAGTCAAGACTGTCATGTATTTATGCAGAGATTAATACGAATTTCATTCCATGAATTAATACCCCTAAGTGTTTGGAATGTCCTTATAAAACATAGTTTGTTTTTCAAAGAGCTAACTATAATCACAATCAAAATAGATGACATTGTGAGGCTGGAGAATGACGTTCCACTTATTATTTCTAAGCTTGAATGGATATTCCCACCGAGTTTTTTTGACTCAATGGAGCATTTTCCGTTCCATTTGGCATATGAAGCAAGGATAGCAGGGCCAGTGCAATACATGTGGATGTATTTTTTTGAGAGGTAAATATATATAATTTGCTGTGTTTTATTATTTCGTACATAACGTAATATTATAATTAAATATAATTGAAACCTAGCATTGTGATTGTAGGTATCTGCTTAAGTTGAAATTGAATATTAGAAGCAAGGAAAAAGTTGAAGGTTCAATTTGCAATGCATATTTAATAGAATAAGCATCATCATTTTGTTCTTATTATTTTGAAAATCATTTCAATAAAAAGAATAGAAAGGTGCCGTGGAATGATGAAGGTCATGTGATGGTAGAAGATGTGTTTGTGGACAAACTATCTATCTTCAAGCACCCTAGAATAGAATTTGGAAGAACAATGAAAAGATGTATAATAGATGAAGGGTGAAAAGCAACTCGGAGCTACGTTTTACTTAATTATGAAGAGGTTGCAGCATATATTGAGTATGTATATCCAAAATGGTAACATGTTAAATCATAGTTTAATTTTATCTTTAATAGGAATTATTAAAAATTGATATACATTTTTATCTCTCATTTTATATTTCTGTAGCATTTATGTTCAGTAGTTAAAATATAGGCCACTAGCAATTTCGAGCAATGATGTCGATTATATGCCAGAAACTGAATTTGTGAATTGGTTAAAAAATTTTGTGAGAATTATTAAGTTTTAAAATTTTGAATTATTTAATTTATTAGGATTTTTTATTTGTTAATATCATTTTTTAATTTATGTCACTGGCAATTGATCCTTCAAATGAAGATTCAAATATTTTCATTTAGAATCTAAGTAAAGGCCCATTAAGATATGTGACAACCTATCCTCAGTATTTTGTTAATGGATATAAATTTCACACAAGCGGGCATGGTTCTTCTAAAACAACTTTGAATAGTGGTGTATGCATTAAAGGCTCAGGTTATAGTATAGATGAGATTAATTATTATGGTCAACTCAAAGAAGTTATTGAGTTGGAGTATCCTGGACTCGAAAATAGCAGGACTGTATTATTTAAGTGTGAGTGGTTTGATCCTACACAAAATGTGGGCACAAAGATTCATTCTAATTATAAGCTAGTGGATGTTAACCATAAATGCTGATATAATTGATATGTGCCATTTATTATGGCAGTTCAAGTCGCTCAAGTATATTATTGTACATATCCAAGTTTATCTCATGATAAGAGAGATTGGTGAGTAATTTGAAAAATCAAAGCTCGATCAAAATTTGAAGTGCCAACATCACAAAAAAGAAGTGCATACTTAGATATTGCACCGGCATTCCATGAAGATGACATAAATAATATTGAGCATGTAAATGTAGAGGAAAATCCAGAAAATTTTTGTGATTCAAATGGTGGAATAATAGAAATTGAAGATGAACAATTTCTATATAAAGATGAATTCGAACTTCTATCGTAATCAAATGAAATATCAGAAGATCTATTGGGAGATGATAGTGGTTCTGATAATTAAATTGTTATAATTTTATTATAATATTAAACTATTAAAGAATTTTTATATTTTGTTGAAATCTATTTGGTATGTTTTATTCAAAAATGAATGCTTTTTCATCATATCTCTATTATTTGATCTATGTTTTATTGTGTACAACATATAGCACCTAAAGAATGTGGCCATGGTGGAGGTGGACGTGGACATAGAAATGAACCAAATTCATCTAGTATGTTACATCATGTTGCATAATCAGTACCATCTCATAGCCACCATATCGAGACTTCAACATCACAATTACCATCTTCATTTCTATCACCATCACCATCATTGAGACCTCTACTATCACCTTTATGAGATGTAAGCCCACCACTCATTATGCTTCTTGCACAAACTTTTGATTCATCTCTATCTTCTACACCATATTTTACACTAATGTTCCCCCATTTACAAAACCAATGACTTCATCAAATGTTGTACCTTCCTCTACAGTTAGTGTAAAGTTGGAAATTGAGATTGTCGATGGGAGGTAAAAGAAATATGTAAAAATGACGTGGAAAAAAATTTTTGATGTTACTATTAGTGGTTTTTTTATTGTTATGATTTGCTTGTTTACATTGTTATTTATTTATATATATAGTTTTATTCCATCTCACAAGTGTTCGACTATAATTATAATGTCTTTCAAGAAAATGGTTGATTCTAAAGCATTCTCCTGGAAGAAAGTTTCTGAATCGACATAAGAGTCATATTTTAATGACATTCAGGTACAAATAACAAAATAAAAGCATTGAAAAATAATTATCTAATTACTTAACTATTATGTTGGTTATTATTCAAGCAGTAAATAATTATGTTCTTATTGTTAATATAAATTCTTTTGTGTTTTTTCTATATGTAGAATCAGTGCACATGGGCACCCAAATTTGATGGAAAGATAAAGTCATTATGGGAGACCAAAGCTGCTCAACGGTAGTCTGATTTTATCCATAAATTGAAGAATATTAAAGAAAGACCTGATTTCATATCCGAGGATGACTGGCCGGAGTGGCTTAATTATTGGGAAGAGCCATATGTGAAGAAAAGAATCAGATATTAACAGCAAAAATCAATGGAGTGAGGTAGCTAGACTAGGTACAAGAATCTATCGACACATAGGAGGGTCAAAGTCGAGCATCGAGCATGATTGAGATTTGATACAATTTTAAAATTCTAAATATTTATATATTTTGTGGTTCTCCTAATAGTCCAATAAATCAAACTCCGCATGGTTTTATTAATTATGTTAAATTTTTTGATCATTTCTTTTTTTATGACTTAATAAAAATATAATCTAGGCTGGAGAATTGGGTCGCGATCTAAATTTTTATGAGTTTTCAAGAAGATGCATAAATTAAATAGTATGTTGACAACAAGTCTCAGATGATTGCTGTAAGAATCTGTCATATTAATTAGATTTTATAAAAATATAGTACATTATGAAAATAGTTTGGAATGCAAAATATTTATTTTATTTTTTATATATCTAGAATAGTTTTTTTCTCTATTTTATCTCAGGATCTAATGGAGGAACGTGTGACAGCTGCTTATCAACAAGTTGAGGATTCTATGGATCTTCAAACCCAATTGACTATGATCCAATTTATTTGGAGACCATAAGAGGTCAAAAGAAGCAGCAAGTGTACAAAATCAACTCTAAGTGAATGAAAATTTGTTGTAGCAGTTGTGCTTCTAATTCATCTGTCTCAGCAATGGTGGATGAGGTGGTTGAACAACAAACACTGGAAACAAATGAATGTATTGTAGTTATGGAGACCTAAATGAAAAATAAGGATGAACAGATATCTCATTTGAAGGAAGGAATATATGATATTAAGAATAGAAGGATAAGAAGTATACTAAATTGATGGAAGAAATGCAAGAAATTAAAGAAATGAATAATGAGATGAAAGAAATTAAGAATGTAATGCAACAGCATATGTCCTATATGGAGTCACAGTTAGTGGCATTGGCACAATAGATAGCATTTTGAGATCTAGCAGTGAAACCTCACAGGAAAGGCTAGTATTCCCTACACATTATGAGGATGATTTCATCTGAGAATTATTTCTGAACTATTATTTATTTTTGTCTATGTGTAGCAAATAATTATGATATTTTTTTGCAGGTTTCAATTTTTTTTATTCTGGTTTTGTTCTTTACTTTTCTGATTAACCTAATTATGAATCTTTGCAAGACACATTATGTGAGATACAAGAAAAAATTCTAATTCAAAGCATTCAGACATTACTATGGTCCTTCTAATGCATGGGTCACATATTACCGATTTTAGCTTTATCAAAAGGAGGCTTAGCTTATCTTATCTTTATTATTCTTAAAACATTTTATTTTTGCACACTCTCTCTCTCTCTAAACATAATTGCTATACAACATTTGGATTTTTGTTGAAGCTGTATGATGATCAACTATAATTTGTGTTTGTTCATGTTTATAATAATTTTTCTTATATATGTGTGGATATGTTTTTGTTTCTTCGAATTTTTTGGCTAGAATTTTAGCCAATTATAGGTATATAAATGACTATTTTTAGCAGTGGTGGTGGTGGCAGCAGTGGCAGTGATGGTAGAGGCAGCAACAGTAGCAGCAGTGATAGTGGTGGCGGCAACGGCAGTAGTGGCGGTAGTGGTGGTAACAGCAGTAGTAGTTCCAGCATTGGTGGCAATGGCAGTAGTGGTAACGGCTATAGTGGAGACAACAACGACATTAGTGGCAGTGTTTGTAGTGGAGGCAGTAGCTGCATCAGTGATAACGGTGGCAGTAGCGGCAGCACCAGCAGTGGCAGCAGCAGTAGTAGCGGCTACAACACCAGTAGTGGTGGCAGCAACAGTAGTAGCGGCTACAACACCAGCAGTGGTGGCAGCACAAGCAGCAATGGAAGTACAACAGTAGTAGATGCAAGAACAGTAGCGGCAGCAGCAGTAGCGGCAGCATTAGGATCGGCAGCGACAGTAGGAGCAGCAGCAACATTAGGATCGGCAACGACAGCAGGAGCAGCAGCAACGGCAACAAAAGTATTATATACGTATGTATATAGTCAGTATATACATACGTATAATACGACAATATTTTAAATACATATATACTGAGTATATATGTACTTAGTATATATGTACATATAATACTATAGTTTATATGTCCTTATACTATAGTAATATATGTACGAGTGAAATATAGTATATATGTACATATTTACTACAACAATATATATTTATAAAAACATTGTTTTTTTATTTAATTTGATTTGATTGAGCGATTTTTCAACAGACATGACACACCGTGAATTAGATAGTTTTTTCACAGCAGAAAGTAGGTGCTGAGGGAGTAGAGGGAGCGAAAGCAATGTCAATGCATGGATAGATTATACTTTATGCACTGTCGGTAGATACATTGATTAATAAGATGTAAAAAAATTTTGATATTTTTTTTTGTTTTAGTTATTTAAAATATTGTATTAGAATAAGATATTAAATGAATTTTTTTGTTTAATTTAAAATTTTCATTTATAGTTTTGGTTTTTATTCAATTTAATTTAATAATATAATATTATTTATTTAAATTTTTGTCGAAGCTGTATGACAATCAACTTTAATTTGTGTTTGTTCATGTTTATAATAATTATTTTTATATATTTGTGAATATCTTTGTGTGTCTCCAAATTTTTTGGGTAGAGTTTTAGCCTATTATAAGTATGTAAAAGCCTATTATCAGTAGCGGTAGTAGCGGTGGTGGAGGGAGCGGTGAGGTGGTGGGAGTGGTGGTAGAGGCAGTAGTGGGGCAGCGGTGTCAGTGGTGGCAACAGTGGCTGTGGCAACAGTGGCTGTGGCAACAGTGGCTGTGGCAGCAGCGGCAACGATGGCAGGAGTAGTAGCAATGGCGACAAATGTGGTATATATGTATTTATATAGTTAGTATATACGTCCATATAATACTGCAGTATTGTATGTACATATATACTGAATAAATATGTACCTAGTATATATGTACGTAGAATACCATAATTTATATGTACATATACTACAGAGAATATATGTACAAATCAAATGCTAGTATATATGTACATATTTACTGTATTAATATATATTTACAAAACATAGTTTTTTTTAATTTATTTTGAATTGATTGAGTAGTTTAAATTTTTTACAGATATGATACCGCATTGTTTCCCATACGAAGCTTGTATAAGTGAAGGGATTTTTCAACAGACATGATGCACCATGTTTCATACAACTTTTTTGCAACAGAAAGTTGGTGATCAAAGGAGCAGAGAGAGAGAAAGCAACATCAATGCATGGATAGATTATATTTTATGCACAGTCGGTAGATACATTGATTAATAAGATGTAATATAATTTTGTTATTTTTTTTGTATTAGTTATTTAAAATACTACATACGAATAAGTTATTAAATTAATTTTTTTTGTTTAATTTAAAATTTTCATTTATAGTTTCTGTCTTTATTCAATTCAATATAAAAATATTAAATTATTTAATTAAAATTTTGTTGAAGCTGTATAACAATCAACTTTAATTTGTGTTTGTTAATGTCTATAATAAATGTTTTTATATATTTGTGAATATGTTTGTGTGTCTGAATTTTTTGGGTAGAGTTTTAGCCTATTATAGGTATGTAAAAGCCTATTTATATGTCTATCTATCTATTTATCTATCTATAAATCTGTATGTCTATCTATCTATCTATCTATCAATCTTTATAACTATCAATTTGTCTCTCTATATGTCTATCTATATGTCTATCTATCTATCTATCTATTTGACTATCTATTTGTCTATCTATCTATCTATCTCTCTATATATATATATATATATATATCTATGTGTCTATCTATTTGTCTATCAATCTTTCTATTTATTTTCCTATCTATATCTCTATCTATTTGTCTATCTATATGTGTATCTATCTACCTACATACCTATCTATCGATCTATATCTCTTTTTGTATATCTATTTCTCTCTCTATCTATCTATCTTCCAATCTATATGTATATCACAATATATATATATATCTAGCTAACTATTAATATATATATATATCTCCATATATTTGTTCTTCTATCAATCTATCTATTGTTATATATATATATATATATATATATATATCTTTCAATTTTTTTATATAAGTATCTATTTATTTATCTATATTTTTATCTATGTGTCTACTATCTACCTTTCTTTTTGTCTATATATTTGTCTATCTACCTATATTTCTACCTATCTATTGGGTTGTCTATCTATATGTCTTTCTATCGATCTATCTATCTCTCTCTATTTGTCTATCTATCTATCTATCTATCTCTCTCTCTCTCTCTCTGTCTGTCTATCTATCTATCTATCTGTCTATCTCTCTGTCTATCTATCATTCTTTCTATATGCTTTTTTATATATCTATCTTTCTATCTATTTATATATCTTTCTATCGTTCTATCTATCTATTGATATATATATATATATATATTTGTCTATCTATCTGCCTATCTATTTGTCTAGCTATATGTCAATCTATTTGAATATCTATTTGTCTATCTAACAACTTATCTATCTATCTATCATTATCTCTATATATCTGGCTATTCATCTATCTCTCTACTGATCAATCTATTTATCTATATATCTATCTATCTATATGTAATTTAATTTGTATATTGATCTATTTATTTATAATATGACTATTCATCATTCAATCTATTTGTCCATCCATTAATCTATCTATCTGTCTGTCTATCTATCTATCTATATATCTATATATTTATTTGTTTCGCTATCTATGTATCTATCTGTGTATTTATTTGTGTATCTATCTGTCTATCTATAAATGTATCAATCTTTATATCAATCTATCTTTTAATCTATCTATGTATTTGCTTATAAATTTGTCTATCAATTTTTCATTGAATCTATCTATTAATATGTCTATCAATATGTCTTTCAATTGGACTCTATATATGGTATTATATCAGTCTATCTACAATCTATCTATAAGTCTATTTGTCTATCTATCTTTTGGTATATAAATTTATATATCAATTTGTCAATATAATTGTATACTTCTCTATCTATCTATGTATAATTTTTATAAGTCTATCTATTTATCTATATATCTATTTATTCATCTGTCTATTCTTTTATATCTATCTATCTATATATCGATCTATCTATCTATCTATTTATCAATCAATCTATCTATTTGTGTATCAATCAATCTATCTATCTATGTATCTGACTATCTATTTGTCTATTTATTTGGCTATCTATTTGCTTATCTATCTATCAATTTACCTATTTATCTATCTATCTATCTTTCTTTCTATCTAACTAATTAACTATCTATCTATCTATCTATCTATATGTCTATCTATATATCTAACTGACTGTCTATCTATCTATCTATATATCTGTCTATCTATCTGTCTATCTATCTGTCTATCTATCTATCTTTTTATCTATCTATTTGTAATCTTTCAATATTTTTATATATCTATCTATGTCTATCTATATATATATATATATATATATATATATGTCAATCTATCTATATATTTGTCTTTCTATATGCCTATCAATCTGTCTATTTATATGTGTTTGTATCTATACATCTACCAATCTATTTGTCTATTTATCAATCTAACTATATTATCTAATAATTTTTCTATATATCTGTTTAATTATTTGTTTATCTATCAGCCTCTATATATAGATATATATATATATATATCTATCTATTTATCTATTTGTCTATGTATCTGTCTATAAATCTATTTATCCATCTATATATCAAATTGTTTATAAAAATGTCTATCTATCTCTCTATTTGTTTTTTTGTCTTTCTTTCTATATGTCTGTCTATCTGGTTGTTTGTCTATCTGTCAATCTATTAATTTACCTATTTATCTGTCTATTTTTTTGTCTATCTGCATGCCTACCTAATTTTCTGCCTACCTGACTACCTACCTAACTATCTATCTATCTATTTATCTATATTTCTGTCGTTCTATTTATCTATCTATCTATTTATCTATCAATCTATTTATCCATCTTTTTTTCTATTTAAAATAAATATCTATCTCCTTGTCTATCTATTTTTCTATTTATTTGGCTATATATTTTTCTATCTATTTGTCTATCTATCTATCTATCTATATGTCTATCTTTCTATATATTAATCAATCTATCTGCCTATATATGTATATCTATCTCTCTCTCTCTCAATTTATCTATCTATCTATATGTATCTCTATTTCTCTATATATATGTCTATATATCTATCTATATATGTGTTTATCTATCTATCTATTTATCTATCTATATATCTGCCTATCTATCTAGCTATTTATATGTATATCTATCTATATAATTGGGTATCTTTCTATCTATCTATTTGCCTATCTATATCACAATCTATTTATGTATCTATCTATCTATCTATGTGTTTGTCTATCTATCTATTTGACTATAAATATATCTGTCAGCATGTCTATCTATCAGTCTTTCTAACTGTATATCAATCTATCTATCAATTTATCATTCTATATATTTTTTTATCAACTAATCTAGATTTCTATCAATCAATCAATCTATCTATCTGTCTATCTATCTGTGAATCTATCTAACTATGAATCTCTCTTTATATCTGTCTCTCTAACTATGTATTTATCTGTGTCAATCTAATATTCTATCAATCCTTCTATTTATCTATCTAATAACTATCAATCTATATATCTATCTAACTATCCATCTATCTATCAATCTATCTTTCTATCTCTCTATCTCTCTATCTCTCTATCTCTCTATCTATCTATTTATCTGTCTAGCTATTTTGTATCTATATGTCTATTTTTTGACTATCTATATATCTATCTATCTACCTATCGATTTATTTGTCTAACTATCTAGCTATCAATAAAATATTTTACTTATATCTATATATATATATATATCTCTCTCAATCTTTCTATCTTTCTTTCTACCAATCTATCTATCTATCTGTCTATATTTCTTTCTATCTAACTATGTATTTATCTATGAGTCTATCTAATATTCTATCAATCCTTCTATCTATCTATCTAATAAGTTATCAATCTATATGTCTATCTATAAATCCATCTATCTATCTTTCTATCTTTCTATCTCTCTATCTATCTATCTATATATCTATCTATCTATCTGTCTGCCTGTCTATCTATTTGTGTATCTATATGTCTATTTTTTGACTATCTATATATCTATCTATCTACCTATCAATTTATTTGTCTAACTATCTAGCTATCAATAAAATATTTTACTTATGTCTCTATCTATATTTATATCTATCTCTCGATCTTTATATCAAACTTTCTACCTATCGATCTATCTATCTATATTTCTTTCTATCTATCTATTTATCTATATATCTATATGTCGATATATCTATCAATCTATTTGTCTATTAATCTTTATAATAATTATTCGATTTATTTATCTATCTAACTATCAATCTTTCTATCTATCTGTCTATCTATCTGTCTATCAATCTTTCTATTAATCTGTCTTCAATATGTCCATCAACCTTTTTATCAATATGTAAATAAATTAGCCTATCAATCTATCTATCAATATGTCTTTCTATATATATATATATATATCTATCTATCTTTCAATTAATCTATTTGTCTATCCTTTTATATATCTAACCTTCTATCTATCTATCTAATAATCTCTCAATCTATCTATATATCTATCAATCAATCAATCAGTCTATCAATTATTTTATCTATCATTATATCTATATGACTTTTTTTCTATATATCTGTCTGTTAAAATCTATATCTCTCTATCATTTTATCTATGAATCTATCTATTAATCTATTTATTTTTTTGTATATCAATGTTTCTATATGTTTGTCTATTTGTGTATTTGTATGTCTATATATCAATTTATTTATATCTCTATCTATATGTCGATCTAAAAGGCTATATATTTGTGAAAATAACAATCTAATAATCTATGTATCTATTTATATAATAATCTTACAATCTATATATCTATCTATCTACCCACCTAACTATCTATCTATATATTTATCTATTTGTTTATCGATTTGTATACCAATCAATCTATCTATTTGTCTATCTTTATGTCTATCAATTTGTCAATCAATTTTTTTATCAATCTATGTATCAAACTTTCGATCAATCAGCATATAAATATTTTTATCAATCTGTCTATCTATCTATTTATCTATCTGTCTAGTAATCTATATATATATATATATATATATATATTTAATTATTTGTCCATCTATATATCCATCTAACTTTATACCTATCTATCTATTTATTTATCTGTCTATCTATCTATATATCTATTTATTTATCTATATTTGTATCTATCTATCTATATATCTATCTATCTATGTGTCTATCTTTTTATCAATCTATCTATCTATCTATCTATCTATCTATCAATCTAAGTCTCTATCTATCTTAAGTACGTATCTATTAATTTGTATATTTATTTGTCTATCTATTTGTCAATCTATATATCTCTCTACCTATCTATCTGTTTATATATTTATCTATCTATTTATCTATCTATCTATCTGTATATCTATCTATCTATCTGTCTGTCTATCTGTTAGTTTATCTATCTATCTGTCTATCTATCTATCTTTCTATCTATCTATCTATCTTTCTATCTATCTATGTGTCTATCTATCTGTCTATCCATTTTTTTTATCGAAATGTTTGTCTATCTATCTGTCTATCTATTTTTTTATCAATATGTTTGTCTATCTATCTATATTTTTATCTATTAATCTGTCTATCTATCTATCTTTCTTTCTATCTATCTTTCTATCTATCTTTATGTCTATCTATTTGTCTATCTATCTGTCTATCTAGATGTCTATCTATCTGTCTATCTATCTGTCTATCTATCTATTTGTCTATCTATAAGTCTATTTTTTGGTTATCCTTATGTTTATCTATCTATGTATCTATCTATTAGTCTATTTCTCTTTCTATCTATCTTTCAATAAATCTATCTGTTTATCTATTTTCTATCAATCTATTAATCAATCAATCAAACTATCTATCTATCTATCTTTGTATCTATCTATTTGTCTATCTATCTGTCTTTTGATCTATCTATATATCTATTTATATAGTAATTTGTTGATCAATCTTTCTATCTATCTGACTATCAATCAATCTATATGTATATTAATATATCTATTAATATATCTATCAATCTCTATATCAAAATTTATAGCATTCAATCAATCAATCAGTCTATCTATCAGTTTTTCTATCTCTCTATCTCTCTACACATGTATTTTTCTATATATCTAACTAGTAATCTATCTATCTAACTAACTATCTATCTATCTAATAATCTATCAATCTATTTGTCTATCTATCAATCAATATATTTGTTTATCAATTATTCTATCTATCTTAATATCAATCTATCTATCAATATGTTTATCAATCTAAATACCTATCTATTTATCATTCTTTCTATCAATCCATCTATGTATTTTCTATATATGAATCTATCTATAATTATGCGATTTATTTTTCTATCTATCTTTTTATTTGTCTATCTATGTATTTACTTTTTGTCTATCTATTTATCTATCTATCTTTTTGTCGATCTATTATTTTAGCTATTTGTCAATCTATCTACCTAATAATCTATATATCTAAATATCTAATAATCTGACAATGTATTTGTCTATCTATCTATCAATCAATCAATCAATCTTTCTTTCTATTTATCTATTTGTATATCTATTTGTTTATCAATCTGTCAATCTGTATGTATATCTTTATAATTGTTAATTTGTCAATCAATTTGACTATAAATATGTATATCAATTAGTCTATTTATGTATTAATAAATATTGTATTTTGTTCTCATGCTCATGGAGATATGGGTCGAGGAGTAGAATGAGGATCTAGGATAAGGGCAAGAGGACATGGTAGGAATGTGGTTTTCTCCCCTAGTGCCCAAGTAGATTCTAAATCATTAGAAGGTTCTCCTACCACACAAACTTCTGCACGAGGTGCCATCATACATGATACTACTAGCCCCACCTTGCATACAACAGGTGATCATGCATCATTTTCTATACCACCACCTATAGAAGATTCAACACCTCAAGTAGCCTCACTACAGAGTTCAACATTACCACTACTCATTGGTTCTGCCTCTCATCCTTCCATTACACTTACTGATGCAGAGTATGTTTTCCTTTTTAAACTATTTCACTTGAATTTTTTTATGTTGACAAAATTTAGTTTATTAACTACATTGATAAAATTTGTATGTTTACTTGTAGGATATAAATCACAGAGAATATATCTAAAGTTATCACTAATATCTTCAAGGAGCATTTGCATGTGATGGGTTATAATTGAAAGACGATGACTCATGATATCAAAGATTTCTACTTGCAAGAGTTTCAAGTATGAATTGGGTCTAAGATATATTTTATTTTATTTTATTTTCTCATATATTGATCAATAACAAATGTTGTTTCACTTTGGTCTTGAATATTTTTTAAAATGTTTTTTAATAATGTGGATAAGCTGGAATTGGAATGTGAAAAAATCAAAAAATTAAAAAGTTTCACATATCATATACAATAAAAGTATTTTTTTTATTTTATAGATTTTTATTTTTGGCATTATATCCATTGCAAAAAATATATCAGTGGGATCCTTCACTAGATGCTCTAGTTAAGATTGCATGGAATAAAATGGCTTCATGATGTTATAGTAATGATGTGAGTCGATAGAAAGGTCATAGCGAATGACCGAGTTTCATCTCAGAGAGTATTTGGGAAGCTTGGCAACATTATTGGCCGTCACCAGAATTTCAGGAAAAGTCTACCCAAGGATCTATGAATAGGATGAGTGAGACTGGAGGTGAGAGCGTAGAACCTTCGCGACATACTGGTGGTTCCTTATCTCATAAGGAGCATGCTAAACATTTGGTATGTATATTGATAATTATTTTGAATTTATTTAATGTTTTTTAAATACTTGTTTTTTTATATTATACTTTTAATATTTTAGGTGGCCAAGTTAAACCGTCTGCCTCTTCCACATGAGTTCCTAGAAGAAACGGATAGGAGAAATGTATATAATAAATTTGTTGATTGGAAGTCTCAAGAGATCTATGTAAGTGCAATTTGTTTGTAATTTTTGTCTATAAACAAATTTATTACTAATGTTTATATTTTTAGGATAGTGTAGTTTCAAGGTATGAGGCTAAGACTGCAGGTGTAAGAGAGGATGCAACTTCATCTCAATCAGTTGATGCAACTCAAATATATCTAGATGAGGTTGGGAAATTAAAGAAGAAATTAGTATATAACTTTGTATCAATAGGATCCGTATGCCTACAATCTCAAGCATCATCTAGTTCTATCAATATGCTTTCAACTAGTCAACCGATTGATGAATCTCAGACACAGGCAAAAGAAGATAGTGAATCTAGGCTTTGGAAAAGGAGATGAATGTGGTGCATGAGCAAATGATGTAGCAATAGAGGGAGCATTTATAGACTTTGAAAAGTCTTACTATGACTTTTCATGCACATATTTTAGACCTTATTAGGGGTCTGCCTATTTCATCAGCCATTGCTTCAAAGATAGATGTGCCTACTACTAAAAGATTCGACTAATTGTTAAACATTTTTATTATTAAACTTTTACACATAGGAACTATGATCTAAATTTGTGGTTGAATATGGTGTATGAAATTATTAACTATTAGTTATAAAAATTGTGTGTTGCAATTTATATTAAGGTACAAGAAATTTTGAGTCTAGTATAAAAAATATTGAATGATATAGAAAATATTGGAAAATAACAAATTTAACAAAAATAAATGAAAATTGGAAAAAATAATTGCAATGGATTTTGCAATGGATTTTGCAATAGATATTCTATTGCAAATAAGTGACTTTTATAAAGAATATATTAGTTGCAATGCTATTTCGAATTTGCAATGGAATTACAATAAAATATTTTGCAAGGACTCATAATTGTTGCAAATATGTTACAAAGTTGCAACGAAATTACAACATTCATTGAAATGGTTTGTAATGAAACGATTACTGATCTGTTGCAAATTTGCAATAGGATTGCAATAGAATTACAAAACATAATTTACAATGATTCATTGTGGTTGCAAGTCTGTTGCAAAGTTGCAACGGAATGGCTAAAGAAATTTTAATGGTTATTAATGAAATGGGTGCTGGTCTGTTGCAAATTAGCAATAGAATGACAACTATTTTAGGTCATCCATTGTCTTATGATTCTTGGGAATTAGCAATGGATGTGAAATGCGTAGCAATATAACAACGGAATAATTGTGTTGCAAATCAATTAGTCTTTTGCAACTAAATGCCAAAGTGAGCAAAATTGCAACAAGGTTTTTTGCAATAGAATACTTTTGTTGCAAATTCGATGCTAATAGATATTTGCAACAGATTTTTAAGGCTTTGCAAAGGACTTGTTACGAAAAATTCAATTGCAAAACTGTGATTTTCTAGTTGTGAAATAGAAACCTAGACAAATATAAAGATAAATAGTTATATATATTATTAGATAGATAGATCTAGGAAAAGGAAGATAAATAGATATATGAATAGATAGATATACAGATAGATTGAAATAGAGAAAGCCATTTAGAATAATAAATAATTGTACACATAGATAGACAAAAAAAGAGATAGAAAGATAGATAGATATGTAGATAGATAGATAGATAGATATAAAGATATAGAGGTAGATAGACATATAGAAAGATAGACAGATTAGATTGATTGATAAATATACATATATAATGATAGATAGAAAGATAAACTTATAGACCGATAAAAAGAAAGAAAGAAAGATAGATAGATAAAGAGAGAGATAGATTGATAGATAAATAGATAGATAGATAGATCGATAGATAAATAGATAGATAGACAGATAGATAGAAAAACATATAAATAGATAAATAGAATGATTGAAAGATTGTAAAATAGATAGATTTAGAGATAGATACTCAAATAGATAGATATATAGAAAAATAGACAAATAAACATATAGACTAATAAACATATAAGAAGATAGGTAGATATACAAATACATAGAGAGATAAATAAATAGATAGATAAATAGAAAGTTAAACAGATAGATAGATAGGAAGACAGATAGATAATCACAAAGACAGATAGACAAATAGATAAATAAACAAATATATAGATACACTAATAGACTAATAGACTGGTAGATTAAAATAAAGTTAGATAGTTAGACAGACAGACAGATATATAGATAGATAGATAGATAGACAAGTAGTTAGATAGATAGATAGTTAGTTAGATAGTTATATAGATAAATAGATAGATAGATAGATAGACAAATAGATATATCGAAAGATAGTTAGATAGACAAATAGACAAATAGAGAGATACATATCTAGATAGAATGATTGATTGATAGACAGGTAGATACATATACAAATAGATAGATAGAGATAAATAGATAGATAGATAGATATATAGATATATAGATATATAGATAGACAAATAGATAGCTAGAAAATAGACAAATAGACAAATATATATATATACATAGATAGACAATTAGACAGATAGACAAAATCTCCTGATACACTAAAAGGTAGTTAGATAGTTTAATAGATAGATAGATTGAATGATAGATATATATATATAAAGAAAGATAGATAAATAGTTAAATAGATAGATAGATAAAAAGATAGATAGTTAGATAGTTACATAGATAGATTTACATATATACTTTAGATAAATAAACAAATAAATAGATAGATATATAGATAGATAGAAATATATATAGGCAGACAAATAGACAGACAGATAGTTAGTTAGACATATAGTTAGATAGACAGATAAACAGATAGATAGATAGATACATATACAAATAAATAGATAGGTAGATAGGTTGATATATAGATAGACAACGAGATAGCTAGAAAATAAGCAAATAGACACATATTAAGATACACAGATAGACAATTTGATAGATAAACAAATTGACTGATAGACTAAATGGTAGTTAGATAGTTTAACAGATAGATAGATTGAACTGATAGATATATATAATGAAAGATGATATTTAAACAAATAGATAATAGAAAGATAGATAGATATAAATAGAAATTTAGATAAATAACAATAATTAGATAGTTATATAGATAGGTAGACATCTATATATATATATATATATACAGCTAAATAAATAGACATATTGATAGTTAGACATATCGTTAGATAGTCAAATAGATAGACATATAAATAGAAAGATAGATAGATAGACAGTCAAATATATATATAGATAGACAAATAAATTTATCGATAGCTAGATAGGTTAGATATATAGACAGATACATAGACAGACAGATGGATGAATAGATAGATAGACATGTAGACATATAGACATATAGACAAATATATAGATAAAGATATACAGATAGACACTAAGATACATAGACTAATAAAAGATTTCATAGATATACAAATACACTTTTAGTCTAAAAGACAAATAGATATAGATAAATAGATAGATATAAAGAAATATATATAAAAATAATTGATACATATACAAATAGATAATTAGACAAATAACAAATAGACAAATA
>JAREIK010016842.1:0-74379 GCA_029783825.1 Sapria himalayana
TACAAAATAAATTATTAGTATGACAAATATAATTTAAATAATTTATTTTTAATGAAATAATATATATACGCATATAAAAGAAGTAAAAATTTAAAAATTTAAAATGATTATCCAGAAATATATTTTACTTTAATTTTGAATAAATTTGGGTTTTGTAAATATTTTATAATTAATTTCTATCTTTTTTATTAATAGTTTATTAATTTAATTTTTGATCATTATTATAATATCTTTCAATAAAATTGTTTATATTGAATTTATATGATATATAATTATTAATATTATTATAAATAAAAAATTATATTTACATTTAAAAAAATTTTAAATATTATTATATTTTAAAAGGTTATAACCTATGAAAATTAGAAAAAATTATAAATTTATTTGTATTATTTTATTGTTTAAATAAAACCTATAAACCACTAAATGCCTAAAAACATAAATTGCTAAATTTTCAAATGATAAAACATCTAAATACTTAAACCATTAAATATGTATACATTAATAATAAATCATAAATCTCATTTTAATTTTTATTCAGTATAATTTAAATTTTTATTTTAATTATTTATCAGTTTATATTTATAGAAATATTAATTACAAAATAAATTTTTAGTGAGACAGATATAATTAAAATTAAACTGGTATACCAAAAATAATAAATAATAAACCTCATTTTTTTTCTTTATAATTTTAAATATTTATTTTAATTATTTATTTGTTTATTTATATATAAATATAAATTACAAAATAAATTGAGCTAGACAAAAATAATTTATATAAAAATTTTTTCATCAAAAAATAATAGATAAACTTTTTAAAAGAAAAAAAATTTTCAACACAAAAAATTATTATATAGTAATATATTTTGCTTTGCTTCTGAATCAATTTAGGTTTTGTAATTGTATTTTATTTGATATCTATCTAATTAATAATTGAATATTTATTTATTTTTTGATCATTATAAAGATATTTATCAATAAAATTTGTTATATTGAATTTATATGATATATAAATATAATGATTATTATAACTAAATATTGAATTCACATTTGAAAAAAAATTAAAAATTAGTATATTTTCTAAGGTTATAAACTCAAAAAATTAGAAAAAATAATAAAAATTAATTTTTTGTTATTTCATTTTTTAAATAAAACCTATATATCATTTAATGCTTACTTACTTAAATCAATAAGCTTATAAATCCCGAAACCCCTAAATACATAAAACTTTATCAACTATATACTACTAAATATATAATAAATCTCATTTTTATTTCTATTTATTATAATTTTAAATATTCATTTTAATTATATATAGTTTAATTTTTTAAAAATATTAATTACAAAATAAATTTTGAGTGGGACAAATATTATTTAAATAATTTATTTTAATAAAAAAAATATAAGCTTATAAAAAGAAGGAAATTTATAAAAATTAAATATTATTATTTAGTAATATATTTTGATTTGATTTTGAATCATTTTGTGTTATGTAAATATATTTAATTAATATTTATATTATTAATAATAGTTTATTAATTTAATTTTTGATCATTTTTATAATATCTATCAATAAAATTATTTATATTGAATTTATATTATAGATAATTAGTATGATTAATATAATTATACATTGTAATCACATTTCAAAAAATTTTAACTTTTTGAAAATCAGAAAAAATCAAAAATAGAATTTTAAATTATTATTATATAAATAAAACCTATAAACAACTAAATGCCTAAAAACAAAAATTACTAAACTTCTAAATAATCAAACCATTAAACCGGTATACCATATATAATAAATTATAAATCTCATTTTAATTTGTATTCATTATAATTTTAAATATTCATTTTAATTATTTATTAGTTTATTTTTTATGAAAATATCAATCACAAAATAAATAATGAATGAGACAAATACAATTTTAATAATTTATTTTTAATCAAAAAAAAATAAGCCTATATAAAGAAGTAAAAATTTAAAAACAAAAAATCATTATTTTGTAATATATTTTACTTTGATTTTGAATCATTATATATAGGTTTTGCAATTATATTTTAATTGCGATGAATCTTATTAATAATAGTTTATTAATTTATTATTTGATCATTTTTATAATATCGAACAATAAAATTACTTAAATTCAATTAAAATGACTTATAATTATTAAGTTATTATAACTAAATATTATATTTACATTTGAAAAAAAATTGAAAAATTATTATATTTTCAAAGGTTATAACCTTCAAAAATGATAAAAATCACAAAAACAAATTTTTTTAATTTTATTTTTTAAATAAAACTTATAAACCACTAAATGCCTAAATATTTAAATCTCTAGACTCCTAAACCCAAAAATCCCCTAAATGCTTAAACCATTAAACCTATATAACCTATAAAATAAATAATAAATCTCATTTTTATTTGTAATCATTATAATTTTAAATATTCATTTTAATTATTTTTTAGTTTATTTTTATAAAAATATTAATTACAAAATAAATAATGAGTGAGACATATAATTTAAATAATTTTTTTTATGAAAAAAAATAAGCTTATAAAAATAAACAAAATTTCAAAAATACCACAAATATAATATTTAAGATTATTATAACTAAGTATTGTATTCATATTTTATAATAATTAAAAAATTATTATATTTTTAAAGGTTATAACATTTAAAAATCACAAAAATTCATAAAAATAAATTTTTTGTTATTTCTTTGATTAAATAAAACCTATAAACACCTAAATGTGTAAACATATAAATCAATAAACTCATTAACCCCAAAATCACAAAAAACTTAAACAATTAAATAGTTATACCCTAAATAATAAATCATTAATCTCATTTTTATTAGTATTCATTATAATTTTAAATATACATTTTAATTATTTATTAGTTTATTTTTATAGAAATATAAATTAAAAAATAAATTATTAGTGTGAAAATAAAATTTTAATATTTTATTTTCCAATCAAAAAATATATAGGCTTATAAATGGATACAAAAATTTAAAAATTTAAAAATTTAAAATTAATATTTCGTAAAATATTTAACTTTGATTTTGAATCATTTTAGGTTTTGAAAATATATTTTAAAAAATATTTATCTTATTAATAATTGTTTATTACTATTTTATGTTCATTATTATAATATAATCAATAAAATAGTTTATATTGAATTTATATGATATATAATGATTGTGATTATTATAACTTCATATTATATTTGCTTGTTAAAAAAATTTAAAAATTATTATATTTTCAAAGGTTATAACCTTCAATAATGAGAAAAAATAACAAAATTAAATTTTTTGTTATTTTATTTTTTTATATAAAACCTATAAACCACTAAATGACTAAATTCTAAAATGACTAAACTCCTAAACCCCAAACCCCGTAAATACTTAAAATATTAAATTAGTATAGTCCAAATAATAAATCATAAATCTAATTTTTATTAGTATTCATTATAATTTTAATTATTAATCAGTTTATTTTAATAGAAATATTAATTACAAAATAAATTATTAGTGTGACATATAGTTTACATAATTTATTTATCATTAAAAAAATGATGATAAAAAATCCAAATTTTAAAAAATAAATAATTATTATTTTGTAATATACCTTATTTTGATTTTGAATCATTTTAGATTTTAAAATTATATTTTAATTTATATCAATCTTATAAATACTAGTTTATTAATTTATTTATTGATCATTATTATAATATCTATCAATAAAATTATTTATATTGAGTTTACATTATATATTATTATTAAGATTATTATAACTAAATATTATATTCACATTTAAAAAATTAAAAATTATTATATTTTCAAAGATTATAACCTTCAAAAATTAAAAAAAATCAAAAAATTTAATTTTTTGTTTTTCCATTCTTAAAATAAAAACTATAAATCAATAAAGGTCTAAACAATTAAATAACTAAACTATTAAACCATAAAACACCTTAATACTTAAACCATTAAACTGGTATATCATAAAATAATAAATAATAAATCTCAATTTTATTTGTATTCATTATAATTTTAAATATTCTTTTTAATTATTTATTAGTTTATTATTATAGAATTATAAATTATAAAATAAATTATGAGTGAGACAGATATAATTTAAATAATTTATTTTTAATAACAAAAATATAAACATATAAAAAAAGCCAAACATTAAAAATAATTATTATTTAGTAATATATTTTACTTTGATTTGAATAAATTTAGATTTTGCAAATACTTTTTAAATAATATCTATTTTATTAATAATAGTTTATTAATTTATTTTTTCATCATTATTATAATATCTAGCAATGTAATTATTTATATTGAATTTAAATGACTTATATTTATGAAGATTATTATAAATAAATATTATATTTAGATTTTAAAAAAATTTAAAAATTATTATATTTTCAAAGGATATAACCTTCAAAAATTAGAAAAAATAAAATAAATAATCTTTTTGCTATATCATTGTTTAAATAAAACTTATAAACAACTAAATCCCTAAACACTTAAATCTCTAAACTCCTTAACACAAAAGCACCGAAATTCTTAAACCTTTAGACTCGTAAACCTTAAATAATAAGTTTAATAATTTTTTTAAAATATTAATTACAAAATAATTAATGAGTGATACAAATTTAATTTAAATAATTTATTTTTCATCAAATAAAATATATAAGCTTATAAAAAGAAGCAAAAACTAAAGAAAAATTATTATTTATTAATAAATTTTACTTTGATTTTGAATAATTTTATGTTTTGCGATTATATTTTTATTTATATCTATCATATTAATAAAAGCATATTAATTTATTTTTTGATAATTGATTTAATATCTATCAATAAAATTCTTTATATTTTGTTTAGATTATATATAATTATAATGATTATTATTACAAAATATTGTATTTACATTTTTAAAAAATTTTAAAATTATTATATTTTCAAAGGTTATAACCTTTGAAATTGTGAGAAAATATCAAAAATAATTGTTTGTTTTTTCATTATTTAAATAAATCCTATAAACCACTAAATGCCTAAACACTTAAATCAATAACTCCTAAATCTTTAAAACTTTAAAAAGATAATAAATTCAATTAAATAGTTATACCCTTAATAATCAATAACTCCAAAACTAGAAAAAACATTAACAATTAAATAGTTATACCCTTAATAATAAATCATAAATCTCATTTTTATTAGTATTCATTATAATTTTAAATATACATTTTAATTATTTATTTGAATATTTAAAATTATAATGAATACAAATAAAATTAAGATTTATTATTTATTAATCAAGATATACCAGTTTAATGGTTTAAGTATTTACGTGTTTTATAGTTTAGGAGTTAAGTAATTTAATTATTTATACCTTTAGTGATTTATAGTTTTTATTTAAAGAATGAAAAAGCAAAAAATTTAATTTTTTGATTATTTTTAATTTTTGAAGGTTGTAACATTTCAAAATTTAATAATTCTAATTTTTTTTAAATGTGAATATAATATTTAGTTATAATAATCTTAATAATTATATATAATGTAAACTCAATATAAATAATTTTATTGATAGATATTATAATAATGATGAATAAATAAATTAATAAACTTGTATTTATAAGAATGATATAAATTTAAATATAATTGTTAAATCTAAAATGATTCAAAATCAAAATAAGATATATTATTAAACAATAATTTTTTATTTTTAAAAATTTAACTTTTTTTATCAGCATTTTTTTTATAAAAAATAAATTATTTAAATTATATCTGTCTTACTAATAATTTATTTTGTAATTAATATTTCTTTAAAAATAAACTGATTAATAATTAAAATGAATATTTAAAATTATAATGAATACTAATAAAATTGAGATTTATGATTTATTATTTAGACGATACTAATATGATGTTTTAAGTTTTTATGGGCTTCAGGGTTTAGGAATTTAGTCATTTTAGTATTTAGTCATTTAGTGGTTAATAGGTTTTTATAAAAAATAAAATAACAATAAATTTATTTTTTTATTTTTTTTCATTTTTGAAGGTTATAACCTTTGAAAATATAATATGAAAAGTGAATACAATATGAAGTTATAATAATCATAATAATTATATATAATATAAATTCAATATAAACTATTTTAGTGACATTTATTATAATAATGATCATAAAAAAGTAATAACTAATTATTAATAAGATAAATATTGTTTAAAATATATTTGCAAAACCTAAAATGACTAAAAATCAAAATGAAATATTTTACTTAATATTAATTTTAAATTTTTAAATTTTTTATCCATTTATAAGCCTATATATTTTTTGATGAAAAATAAATTATTTAAATTATATTTGTCTCACTAATAATTTATTTTTTAATTTATATTTCTATAAAATTAAACTAATAAATAATTAAAATGTATTTTTAAAATTATAATGAATACTAATAAAAATGAGATTTATGATTTATATCTAGGGTATAACCATTTTATTTGTTTAAGTTTTTTGTGGTTTTGGGGATAAAGAGTTTATTGATTTATATGTTTACACATTTTTGTGTTTATAAATTTTATTTTATCAATGAAATAACAAAAAATTTATTTTTATGAATTTTCGTGATTTTCAAAGGTTATATCCTTTGAAAATATAAAATTTTTTTAATAGTTATAATATATGAATACAATACATAGTTATAATAATCTTAATAATTATATTTGTTGTAGATTCAATATAAAATAATGTATTAATATATATTATAATAATGATCAAAAAATAAATTAATAAACTATTATTAATAAGATAGATATTAATTAAAATATATATGCTGAACCCAAAATAATTCAAAATCAAAGTAAATTATATTACTAAATAAAATTTTAAATTTTTGAAATTTTGTTTATTTTTATAAGTTTAATTTTTTTTTCATAAAAAATAATTTATTTAAATAATATCTCTCACTCATTATTTATTTTGGAATTAATATTTCTATAAAAATAAACTAAAAAATAATTAAAATGAATATATAAAATTATAATGAATACAAATAAAAATGAGATTTATTATTTATTATTTAGGTTAAATAGGTTTAATGGTATAAGTATTTAGGCGGTTTTGGGGTTTAGGAGTCTAGAGATTTAAATGTTAGGCATTTAGTGGTTTTTAAGTTTTATTTAAATAATAAAATAATAAAAAAATTATTTTTGTGGTTTTTTATCATTTTTGAAGGTTATAACCTTTGAAAATATAATAATTTTTAAATTTTTTTCAAATGTAAATATAATATTTAGTTATAATAACTTAATAATTATAAGCCATTTTAATTGAATATAAGTAATTTTATTGTTTGATATTATAAAAATGATCAAATAAAAAATTATAAACTATTATTAATAAGATTGATCGCAATTTTAATATAATTGCAAAACCTATATATAATGATTCAAAATCAAAGTAAAATATATTACTAAATAATAATTTTTTGTTTTTAAATTTTTACTTCTTTATATAAGCTTTTTTTTTGACTAAAAATAAATTATTGAAATTATATTTTTTTCACTCATTATTTATTTTGTAATTAATATTTCTATAAAAAATAAACTAATAAATAATTATAATGAATATTTAAAATTATAATGAAAATAAATTAAAATGAGATTTATGATTTAATATATATGGTATACTAGTTTAATGGTTTGATTATTTAAGAGTTTTGTCAATTAGGAGTTTAGCAATTTATGTTTTTAGGCATTTAGTGGTTTATAGGTTTTATTTATATAATAAAAATTTAAAATTCTATTTTTGATTTTATTTGATTTTCAAAGGTTATAACCTTAGAAAATAAAATAAATTTTAAAATTTTTTTAAATGTGAATACCATGCATAATTATATTAATCTTACTAATTATATATCTTTTAAATTCAATATAAATAATTTAAATGTGAGATAATATAATAATGATCAAAAATTAAAATAATAAAATATTATTTATAATATAAATATTAATTAAAATATATTTAAATTACATAAAATGATTCAAATCAAATCAAAATATATTATTATATAATAATATTTAATTTTTTAAATTTTCCTTCTCTTTATAAACTTATATTTTTTTATTAAAATAAATTATTTAAATAATATTTATCTCACTCAAAATTTATTTTGTAATTAATTTTTCTACAAAATTAAACTATGAATAATTAAAATTAATATTTAAAATTATAATAAATAGAAATAAAAATGAGATTTAAATTAATAAAGTAGTATATAGCTGTTAAAAGGTTTATTTATTCAGGGGTTTCGGGGTCTATGAGCTTACTAATTTAAGTAAGTAAGCATTTAATGATCTATAGGTTTTTTTTAAAAAAAAAATAACAAAAAATTTATTTCTATTATTTTTTCTCATTTTTTAAGGTTATAACCTTCGACAATATAATAATTTTTAATTTTTTTGAAAAGTAAATTCAATATTTAGTTATAATAATCATTATATTTATATATTATATAAATTCAATATAAACTATTTTATTGATAAATATTCTAATAATGAATAAAAAAAATTTATAATCTATTATTAATAAGATAGATATCAATTAAAATATAATTAAAAAACCTAAAATGATTCAGAAGCAAAGCAAAATATATTACTACATAATAATTGTTTGTTTAGAAATTTTTTTTTCTTTTAAAATGTTTATCTATATTATTTTGATGAAAAATAATTTATATAAATTATATATGTGTAACTCATTATTTATTTTGTAATTAATATTTATATAAAAATAAACAAATAAATAATTAAATTTGTATATTTAAAATTAAAATAAAAAAAATGAGATTTATTCTTTATTATTTAGGATATACCAGTTTAATTTAAATTAGATCTGTCTCACTAATAATTTATTTTGTAATTAATATTTCTATAAAAATAAACTGATAAATAATTAAAATAAAAATTAAAATTATACTAAATAATTAAAATAATTTATTTTGTTAGCTCTCAACTCTAGAATGATTGCTAAAGCTCTAACCAAAATAATAGGAGCTTTTACTCTATCTCTATTATGTCACATCATATTTGATGTTGAATCACTGGGCTATCAAAGGTAATTTGACTCATGTACGCTTATAGATTAAACCAAAGTTGTACCCCTATGTGTTAAAATAACTAGTTGTTGAGGATGCTATTTATATTGATTATTGTAATTTGTTCTAAAATATATCTCATGCACACACTCGAAGCATCTTTTTAAAAACATAGTTCACCTCTAAAAAAATAACCACCTTGTAGCCTATTAGAACAAACTAGCCCTTGGGTGGTTTGCGCAGGGCAAGAAGTATGGGCACTCTTTCAATCAAGAATTAAAAAATTTATTTTATTACCATGTCTAAGCCTTTTTTTTATATCCTCATAGATATGAAAAATATCATTTCTTTTTTTTATATCCTCATAGATATGAAAAATATCATTTCTTTTTTTATATTAAATGAGTTATGTATACAAGCTCACAATACCCAAAAAGGTGGAAATGAATCATATAAAAATGTTTAAAAGGTTTAAATCATTGATCAAAATATTAGTCTTGCATATTGACAGTTGATGTCACAAATCAAAGTTATAAAGTGTAGTACTCGAGCTTTAACTTTGTCTAGGGTCATGACTTTTGCTCTTGAGGAATGTCCAAAGTTACAATCATTCCTAGTGGGATGACTTTGCAATATAAAGATAAAATGCACAAGCTATGGTCATATCCAATACTATGACCCTAGTATTATAGTAATTAAATATGTATTCATGATCATTCTTAGTGCCATAACAATATTTTCAACAGAGAGACATGAGTTATGGCATATTCTCATCGATATGATTTTGTGTTCTAGAGACAAAATATACAAGCACGATCATTGCTAATGCTACAATAATCGAAAGCAAGAAAGAGAATGAATCCATAACTCACCCCTTGAGTCATGACTTTGTGTTACATATACAAAAATATAAATCTGTGACATTCCTAAAAGTTGTGAATTTCAATTTAAATTTAACACTTAGTCATTTGATTATTAAAGTGCAAAACATGAGATTTAGGATTTAGGGTTTATGGATTAGGGTTATAGTTTATGGTTTAAGGTTTATTATTTAAAGTTTAGGGTTAATGGTTTTTTTTTTGTTTTTTTTTTGGAAAATGCACACTTTATTTATCATTTAGGCACACAACTTACAAGAGACTAAAAAACTGACTAATTTAAGCCATCCCACCAATTCCTATGCACCTTAATGATTCTATGCATAAAATACAATAAAAACATAATGCCTAATAATTCATAGCATGCGAATATAAGAAAAATTACAAAATGCTATAAAGATCGGTCATCTGCTCCTGAGATTGTAGCATCGCCTAATGTGTATTTTACAAAATCCATTAGTGAGCCCCACTTAGAGATACTCATGGGTCCAGTTGCCCTCATTGCATGCTACATAGAGAACAGACAAGATTTTGTGTGTTAGTATGTCATGATCCGTCTCTACAAGAACATGGTGCAAACAAAGTTCAAAATACAAATAAGACTACAAACATAAACTACAAGTTTTATTCTTTCGCTCCCGTGTGGCTGGTCTAGACTCCATTGCTTACTGGCCCTACTTGGTGATGCTTCGGATTTTTTCCGCTCTACAATTAATCATGGATTACCCGCTACTCCTATTTGGCGACGTTGGGTGCCCTTCTATGCATCCTGATAGGGCTAGTGGGACCCACTTCTAGCTACTCTGGGTTTACTCCCGACTACTTTCCTCAATCTCTTCAGTTGTATTAATTTTATCATCGCGGCTTGCTAGTGGGGCTCTCTACAAGCTGGTGGCCCATACTTCTGGATGCTTCCAGGGCTTGTTGGCCCCACTAAATGCTACACCAAAATGGACAAGAATATGTGCACGTGTGTGCTTTGGTCCTTCGCTATGTGTGTGTGGTGCAGCAGTATCAGGGTTTAGGAGTTTAGTAATTTAAGTATTTAGGTATTTTTTGGTTTATAGGTTTTATTTAAATAATTAAATATCAAAAAAATATATTTTTATGATTTTTTATCATTTTCATGATTATAACCATTGAAAATATTTTATTTTTTAATTTTATTTTCAAATGTTAATACTATATTTAATTATAATAATCATAAAAATTAAATATCATGTAAATTCAATATAAATAATTTTATTGATCGATATTATAATACTGATAATAAAATAGATTAATAAACTATTATTAAAAAGATAGATATTAATTAAAATATATTTGCAAAACCTAAAATGATTCAAAATCAATGTAAAATATATTACTAAATAATAATTTTTTATTTTTAAATTTTTGATTCTTTTTATAAGCTTATAAATTTTTTTGATGAAGATAAATTATTTAAACTATATTTGTCTCATTCATAATTTTATTTTGCAATTAATATTTCTATAAAATTAAACTAATAAATAATTAAAATGAATATTAAAATTATAATGAATACAAATAAAAATGAGATTTATGATTAATTATTTAGGGCATACCGATTTAATGGTTTAAGTATTTATAAGTTTATGAGTTTAGTGATTTAAGTGTATAGGCATTTAGTAGTTTATAAGTTGTATTTAAATAATGAAATAATAAAAAAAATTATTTTTCAAATATTTTATCAATTTTGAAGGTTATAACATTTATAAATATAATAATTTTTAAATTTTTTTCAAATGTGAATACAATATTTAGTTATAATAAACTTAATAATTATATATCATGTAAATTAAAAATAAACAATTTTATTGATAGATATTAATAAACTAAATATAAATATAAATATAATAATGATCCAAAAAAAATTAATAAACTATTATTTATTGATAGATATTTATATTTTATTTATAAATACTTAAACCTTTAAAGATGGTTTTAATGTATAAGTATTTAAGGGTTTTGTGGTTTTGGGGTTTAGGAGTTTAATGATTTAAGCATTTAGGCATTTAGTTGTTTATAGATTTTATATAAAAAATAAAATAACAAAAAAATTATTTTTGTGATTTTATCTCATTTTCAAAGATTATAACCTTTAAAAATAATATAATTTTTAAATTATTTTCAAATGTAAATAAAATATTTAGTTATAATAATCTTTATAATTATATATCATGTAAATTCAATATAAACAATTTTATTGATAAATATTCTAATAATGATAAAAATAAATTAATAATAATATTATTAATAAGATAGATATCAATTAAAATATAATTACAAAACCTAAAATAATTCAGAAGCAAAAGCAAAATATATTACTAGATAATAATTTTTTGTTTTGAAACTTTTTTTTTCTTTTAAAAAGTTTATCTATAATTTTTTGATGAAAAATAATTTATATAAATTATTTTTGTCTGGCTCAATTTATTTTGTAATTAATATTTATATATAAATAAACAAATAAATAATTAAAATGAATATTTAAAATTATAATGAAAAAAAATGAGATTTATTATTTAATATTTAGGGATACTGTTTTAATTTAAATTAGATCTGTCTCACTAATAATTTATTTTATAATTAATATTTCTATAAAAATAAATTGAAAATAATTAAAATAAAAATTTAAAATTATACTGAATAAAAATTAAAATGAGATTTATTATTTATTATTAATGTTTACTAGTTTAAAAGTTTAAGTATTTAGAGGTTTTGACATTTAGGAGTTTAGTGATTTATGTTTTTAGGCATTTAGTAGTTTATAGGTTTTATTTAAATAATGAATTAACAAAAAAATATTTTTGATATTTTTTCACATTTTCAAAGGTTATAACCTTTGAAAATATAATAATTTTAATTCTTTTTTAAGTGTGAATACAATATTTAGTAATAATAATCATTATAATTATATATAATATAGTCTAAATATAAACAATTTTATTGATAGATATGTTATCAATTATCAAAAAATAAATTAATATGCTATTATTAATATGATAGATATAAATTAAAATATAATTAAAAAACATAAAATGATTCCAAAACAATGTAAAATTTTTACTAAATATTAATTTTTTTAGTTTTTGCTTCTTTTTATAAGCTTATATATTTTTTGTTGAAAAATAAATTATTTAACTTTTAATTTGTATCACTCATAATTTATTTTGTAATTAATATTTCAATATATTATTTAATTTATATTTAAGGTTTACGAGTTTAAAGATTTATGTATTTAGGGGCTTCTGGGTTTAGGAGTTAATAAGTTTATGTGTTTAGGCATTTAATGGTTTATAAGTTTTATTTAAACAATGATATAACAAAAAATTTATTTTTGTTATTTTTTATCATTTTTGAAGGTTATAACCTTTGAAATTATAACAATTTTTAAATTTTTTATATATGTGAATACTATATTTAGTTATGATAATCTTAATAATTATATATCATTTAAATTAAATATAAATAATTATATTTATAGATATTATATTAATGATCAAAAAATAAATTAATAAACTATTATTAATAAGAAAGATTTTATTTAAAATATATTAGTAAAACATAAATTTATTCAAAATCAATATAAAATATATTATTAAATAATAATTTTGTTGATATTTTGCTTCTTTTTATAAGTTTATATTTTTTTTTATTAAAAGTAAATTATTTAAATTATATTTGTCTTCCTCATAATTTATTTTTAATTTATAATTCTATAAAAATAAACTAATAAATAATTAAAATGAATATTTAAAACTATAATGAAAACTAATAAAATAGAGAATTATTATGTATTATTAAGGATATACTAGTTTAATGGTTTAAGTATTTAGGTATTTTGGGGTTTAGTGATTTGAGTGTTTAGGCCTTTAGTAATTTATAGTTTTTATTTAAAGAATGAAAAAATAAAAAATATAATTTTTTGATTTTTTTTTAATTTTTGAAGGTTATAACCTTTGAAAATATAATAATTTTTAATTTTTTCCAAATGTGAATATAATATTTAGTTATAATAATTTTAATAATTATATATAATGTAAACTCAATATAAATAATTTTATTAATACATATAATAATAATGATCAATAAAAAATTAATAAACTATTTTTAATAAGAATGATATAAATTAAAATATAATTACAAAATTTAAAATGATTCAAAATCATATTAAAATATATCTACTAAATAATAAATTTTTATTTTTAAAATCTTGCCTCTTTTTATCAGGATATATATTTTTTTTGATGAAAAATAAATTATTTATATCACAATATAAATTATTTATATCGTGATGAAAAATATAACTAATTATATATTTTTGATGAAATATAATTACAATATAAACTAATAATCCGACTCACTCCGGTTAAATGAATCGAGAAAAATTTTAATATAAAATGTTTTGTAATTTTATTTTCGGGTGGCTATTTTTGGACCCGTGGAACTTCATCATCTTTCTCCCTTCTCTTGTGTGATTAATCGTGACTATTCTGTGTGCTGCATACTGTAAGACATTTCTATTACTTTAATCTGTAATGCATTAGCATTTTCTGGTGGATTATAGCTAGTCGTACTGAACGCCTAGCGAACCACATTATTTTCGGTATTTATTTCTCATTTTTTGATTCTATCATTGATGGTTGCTGAATTGTGATATATATATTGCATGTTTTATGTTGTTTCTGTGTTTCTGTATCTCAATCTCACTACCGTGGAAGCATAATTTCCCAATAATTATATATGGTATACCGGTTTAATTTATCGATTAATCAGGGGTTTAGTCGTTCAGGAGTTTAGCAATTTATGTTTTTAGGTTTTTAGTGGTATATAGGTTTTATTTATATAATAAAAATAATTTTTTTTTATTTTTTTTAGATTTTCAAAGGTTATAACCATTAGAAATAAAATAATTTTTAAAATCTTTTGAAATGGGAATACCATGTATAATTATATTAATCTTATTGATTATATATCATATAAATTCAATATAAATAATTTTAATGATAGATATTATAATAATTATCAAAAATTAAATTTATAAACTATTATTAATAATAAAAATATTAATTAAAATATATTTACATAACACAAAATGATTCAAAATCAAATAAAAATATATTACTAAATAATAATATATAATTTTTAAATTTTTTCATCTTTTTATAAGCTTATATTTTTTTATGATTAAAAATAAATAATATAAATAATATCTATCTCACTCGAAATATAATTTGTAATTAATTTTTCTAAAAAATTAAAATATTAATAATTAAAATGAATATTTAAAATTATAATAAATAGAAAAAAAAATAATATTTATTATTTATTAAGTAGTATACAACTATTATAAGGTTTATGTATTTAGGGGTTTCGAGTTTTATGAGCTACTGATTTAAGTAAGTATGCATTTAGTGGTCTATAGGTTTTATTTAAAAAGAAATAACAAAAAAAATTATTTTTTGTATTCTTTCTCATTTTTTAAGATTATAATATTTGAAAATATAATAATTTTTAAATTTTTTTCAAAAGTGAATACAATATTTATTTATAATAATCATAATAATTATATATCATATAAATTCAATATAAACAATTTTATTCATAGATATTCTAATAATTATCAAAAAATAAATTAAAAATCTATAATGAATAAGATTGATATTACTTAAAATATAATATCAAACCTAAAATGATTCAAAAGCAAAGCAAAATATATTACTTAATAATAATTATTTGTTTTTAAATTTTTATTCTTTTTATAAGCTTACCTATTTTTTCATGAAAAATTATTTTTATAAATTATATTTTTAACTCATAATTTATTTTATAATTAATATATATATATATAGATAAAAAACTAAAGAATCAAAATAAATTATTTAAATTATAATGAAAACAAATAAAAAACGATTTATTAATTATTATTTAGGTTATACCGGTTTAAAGGATTATCTATATAGGGATATTGGGATTTTGTAGTTTAGTGATTTATGTCTTTAAGAATTTAGTGGTTTATAGGTTTTATTGAAACAATAAAAGAAAAAAAATATATTTTTTTATTTTTTCACATGTTAATTGGTTATAATCTTTGAAAATATAATAATTTTAAAATTTTTTTCAAAAGTGAATATATTATTTAGTTATAATAATTATTAAATATATATATCATATAAATTCAATATAAACATTTTTATTGATAAATATTATAATAATGATAAAAAATAAATTAATAATCTATTATTAATAAGTTAGATATCAATTAAAAAGTAATTACAAAACCTAAAATGATTCAGAAACAAAGCAAAATATATTACTATATAATAATTTTTTGTTTTTAGTTTTTACTTTTTTTAATTAGTTTTTCTATATTTATTTGTTGAAAAATAATTTATATAAATTACATTTGTTTAACTCATAATTTATCTTGTAATTAATATTTATATAAAATAAACAAATAAATAATTAAAATGAATATTTAGAATTATAATGAAAAAAAATGAGATATATTATTTATTATTTAGAGTATACTAGTTTAATTTAAATTATATATGTCTCACTAATAATTATTTTTGTAATTAATATTTCTATAAAAATAAACTGATAAATAATTAAAATAAAAATATTAAATTATACTTAATAAAAATTAAATTGAGATTTATGATTTATTATTAATGTATACCAATTTAATGGTTTTATTATTTAAAGGTTTTGTCGTTTAGAAGTTTAGCAATTTATGTTTTTAGGCATTTAGTGGTTTATAGGTTTTATTTAAATAATGAAATAACAAAAAATTTATTATTGATATTTTTTCGAATTTTCAAAAGTTATAACATTTTAAAATATAATAATTTTAAAATTTTTTAAAAATATTTATACAATATTTAGTAATAATTATTATCATAACTATATATAATATCAACTATATATAAACAATTTTATTGATAGATATTATATCATTTATCAAAAAATAAATTAATAAACTATTATTAATATGATAGATGTAAATTAAAATATAATTAAAAAAACCTAAAATGATTCAAAATCAAAGTAAAATTTATTACTAAATAATAATTATTTTTAGTTTTTGCATCATTTTATAAGCTTATATATTTTTTTGAATAAAAATATATTATTTAAATTATATTTGTATCACTCATAATTTATTTTGTAATTAATATTTATAAAATTATTTAAATTATATTTAAGGTTTACTAGTTTAAAGGTTAAAGTATTTAGGGGCTTCGGGATCTAGGAGTTTAGAGATTTATGTATTTAGGCATTTAATGGTTAATACGTTTTATTTAAACAATTATATAACAAAAAATATATTTTGTTATTTTTTGTCATTTTTGAAGGTTATAACCTTTGAAAATATAATAATTATTAAATTTTTTTATATGTGAATACTATATTTAGTTATGATAATCTTAATAATTATATATCATGTAAATTCAATTTAAACAATTATATTCATAGATATTATATTAATGATCAAAAAATAAATAAATAAACTATAATTAAAATGAAAGATAAATTTAAAATATATTTGCAAAACGTAAATTATTCAAAATCAAAATAAAATATATTACTAAATAATAAATTTTTTGATGTTTTGCTTCTTTTTATAAGTTTATATTTTTTTTATTAAGAGTAAATTATTTAAATTATATTTGTCTTCCTCATAATTTATTTTTAATTTATAATTCTATAAAAATAAACTTATAAATAATAAAAATGAATATTTAAAACTATAATGAATACAAATAAAATACATATTTATAATTTATTATTAAGGATATACTAGTTTAATGGTTTAAATATTTAGGTGTTTTTGGGTTTAGTGTTTTAAGTGTTTAGGCCTTTAGTGATTTATAGTTTTTATTTAAATAATGAAAAAAAAATTAATTATTTGATTTTTTTTTAATTTTTAAAGGTTAACCTTTGAAAATATAATAATTTTTAATTTTTTTAAATGTGAATATAATATTTAGTTATAATAATCATAATAATTATATATAATGTAAACTTAATATAAATAATTTAATTAATACATATTATAATAATGATCAATAAAAAATTTATAAACTATTATTAATAAGAATGATATAAATTAAAATATAATTGCAAAATCTAAAATGATTCAAAAAATAAATAAAATATATTAATAAATAATAAATTTTTGTTTTTAAAATTTTGCCTCTTTTTATAAGGATATATATTTTTTTTGATGAAAAATAAAATAATTAAATTAGATCAGTCTCACTAATAATTTATTTTGTAATTAATATTTCTATAAAAATATACTGATAAATAATTAAAATAAAAATTTAAAATTTTAATTAATAAAAATTAAATTGAGATTTATGATTTTTTATTAATGTAGACTTGTTTAATGGTTTAAGTATTTAGAGGTTTTGTCGTTTAGGAGTTTAGCAATTTATGTTTTTAGGAATTTAGTGGTTTATAGGTTTTATTAAAAGAATAAAATAACAAAAAAAAATTATAATTTTTTCTCATTTTCATATGTTATAACCTTTAAAAATATAATAATATTTAAAATTTTTTGAAATGTGAATACAATATTTAGTTATTTTAATATTAATAAAAATATACCATATAATTCAATATAAACAATTTTATAGATAGATAATATAATAATGATCAAAAATTAAATTAATAAACTATTAATAATAAAATAGATATTAATTAAAAAATATTTACAAAACCCAAATTGATTGAAGATTAAACTAAAATATATTACTGAATAATAATTTTTAATTTTTAAATTTTTACTTCTTTTATAAGCGTCTATATTTTTTTGATTAAAAATAAATTATTTAAATTATATTTGTCGCACTCAAAATTTATTTTGCAATAAATATTTTATAAAAATAAACTAATAAATAATAAAATCAATATTTAAAATTATAATAAATAAAATAAAAATTAGATTTATTAATTATTAAGTAGTATATAGCTGGTTTAATGGTTTATGTATTTAGGAGTTTACTGATTTAACTATATATGCATTTAGTGGTTTATATATTTTATTTAAAAAATAAAATAACAAAATATTAATTTTTGTTTTTTTTTGATATTTTCAACGGTTATAACCTTTGAAAATATAATAATTTTAAAACCTTTTACAAAAGTGAATATAATATTTAGTTATAATAATTATTAAATTTATATATCATATAAATTAAATATAAACATTTTTATTGATAAATATTCTAATAATGATCAAAAAATAAATTAATAATCTATTATTAATAAGATAGCTATCAATTAAAATGTAATTACAAAACCTAAAATGATTCAGAAACAAAGCAAAATATATTACTATATAATATTTTTTTTGTTTTTAATTTTCTTCTTATTTTATTAAATTTATCTATATTTTTTTGCGAAAAAATAATTTATATAAATTATATTTGTATAACTTATAATTTATTTGGTAATTAATATTTATATAAAAATTAACAAATAAATAATTAAATTGAATATTTAAAATTATAATGAAAAATATAAAAATGACATTTATTATTTATTATTTAGGATATACATGTTTAAAAAATTTATCTATTTAGGATTTTCGAGATTTAGATGTTATTAATTTAAGTATTTAGGGATTTAATGGTTTATAGGTTTTATTCAAACAATGAAATAATAAAAAAATTATTTTTGATATTTTTTCAAATTTTCTTAGGTTATAACATTTGAAAATATAATAATTTTAAAATTTTTTAAAAATGAGAATACAATATTTAGTAATAATAAATATTATAACTATATATAATATAAACTATATATAAACAATTTTATTGATAGATATTATATAAATTATAAAAAAAATAAATTAATAAACTATTATTAATATGCTAGATAAAAATTAAAATATAATTAAAAAACCTAAAATGATTCAAAATCAACGTAAAATTTATTACTAAATAATAATTTTTTTTAGTTTTTGTATCATTTTATAAGCTTATGTGCTATTTTGATGAATAATATATTATAAAAATTATATTTGTCTCACTCATAATTTATTTTGTAATTAATATTTCTATAAATTATTTAAATTATATTTAAGGTTTACGAGTTTAAAGGTTTAAGTATTTATGGGCTTGGGGGTTTAGGTGTTTAGATATTTATGTATTTAGATATTTAATGGTTTATAAGTTTTATTTAAATAATGATATAATAAAAATTTATTTTTGATATTTTTTTTTCATTTTTAAAGGTTATAAACTTTGAAAATATAACAATTTTTAAATTTTTTTATATGTGAATACTATATTTAGTTATGAAAATCTTAATAATTATATATTTTGTAAATTTAATATAAATAATTATGTTGAAGTATATTATATTAATGATCAAAAAATAAATTAATAAACTATTATTAATAATATAGATATTATTTTAAATATATTTGCAAAATGTAAATTTATTCAAAATCAAAGTAAAATATATTAAAAAATAATACTTTCTATGATGTTTTGCTTCTTTTTATAAGTTTATTTTTTTTTATTAAAAGTAAATTATTTAAATTATATTTGTCTTCCTCATAATTTATTTTTAATTTATAATTCTATTAAAATAAACTAATAAATAATTAAAATGAATATTTAAAATAATAATGAATACAAATAAAATAGAGATTTATTATTTATTATTCAGGATATCATATCTAACAATAAAATTGTTTATATTTAGTTTATATTGTATATAATTATAATGATTATTATTACTAAATATTGTATTCACATTTTTAAAAAATTTTAAAATTATTATATTTTCAAACGTTATAACCTTTGAAAATGTGAAAAAATATCAAAAATAATATTTTTGTTATTTCATTTTTTAAATAAAAGATATATACCACTAAATGCCTACAAACATAAATCGCTAAAGTCATAAACGAAAAACCTTTAAATACTTAAAATATTAAACTGGTATACACTAATAATAATTCATAAATCTCATTTTAATTTTTATTCAGATAATTTTAAATTTTTATTTTAATTATTTATCAGTTTATTTTTATAGAACTATTAATTACAAAATAAATTATTAGTGAGACATATCTAATTAAAATTAGATAGGTATACCCAAAATAATAAAGAATAAATCTCAATATTATTTTTTTTATTATAATTTTTAATATTCATTTTAATTATTTATTTGTTTATTTTTATATAAATATTAATTAAAAAACAAATTATGAGTTAGATATATATAATTTATATAAATTAATTTTCATCATAAAAATATAGATAAACTCTTTAAAAAAAATTTTTAAAACAACAAATCATTATATAATAATATATTTTGATTTCTTCTGAACCACCTTAGGTTTTTTTATTATATTTTAATTGATATCTCTCTTATTAATAATAGATTATTAATTTATTTTTTGATCATTTTTAGAACATTTATCAATATTTATGTTTATATTGAATTTATATGATATATAAAAATAATGATTATTATATCTAAATATTGAATTCACATTTGAAAAAAATTTAAAAATTATTATATTTTCAAATGTTATAACCTTTGAAAATATCAAAAAATAATAAAAATAAATATTTTGTTATTTTAATTTTTAAATAAAACCTATAAACCACTAAATCAGCAAACTTCTAAGGCCCGTAATGCTTAAATACATAAACCATTAAACAACTATATACTACTTAATAATTAAGAAATCTAATTTTTATTTCAATTTATTATTATTTTAAATATTCATTTTAATTATTTATATGTTTATTTTATAGAAATATTTATTACAAAATAAATTATGAGTGCGACAAATATAATTTAAATAATTTATTTTAAATGAAATAATATATATATGCATATAAAAGAAGTAAATATTTAAAAATTTAAAATTATTATTCAGTAATATATTTTACTTTAATTTTGAATCAATTTGAGTTTTGTAAATATTTTTTAATTAATTTTTATCTTTTTATTAATAGTTTATTAATTTAATTTTTGATCATTATTATAATATCTATCAATAAAATTATTTATATTGAATTTATATGATATATAATTATTAATATTTTTATAACTAAAATATTATATTTACATTTAAAAAAATTTTAAATATTATTATATTTTCAAAGGTTATAACCTATGAAAATGATAACAAATAATGGAAAATTTTTTTGTTATTTTATTTTTTATATAAAACCTATAAACCACTAAAAGCCTAAAAACATAAATAGATAAACCCCTAAATGACAAAACCTCTAAATACTTATTTCATTAAACTGGTATAGATTAATAATAAATCATAAATCTCATTTTAATTTTTTTTCAGTATACTTTTAAATTTTTATTTTAATTAATAATTAGTTTATTTTTATAGAAATATTAATTACAAAATAAATTATTAGTGGGACACATCTTTGTAAAAAAATTTATTTTTTATTAAAAAAAATATATGTACTTATAAAAAGAGGCAAAATTTTAAAAACAAAAATTTATTATTTTGTAATATATTTTATTTTGATTTTGAATCATTTTATTTTTTCCAATTATATTTTAATTTATATCATTCTTATTAATAAAAGTTTATTGATTTTTTATTGATCATTATAATAATATCTATTAATAAAATTATTTATATTAAGTTTAGATTATATATAATTATTAAGAATATTATAATTAAATATTATATCAACATTTAAAAAAAATTAAAAATTAATAGATTTTCAAATGTTATAACCTTCAAAAATTAAAAAAAAAATCAAAAAATTTAATTTTTTATTTTTTTATTCTTTAAATAAAAACTACAAATCACTAAACCTAAACACTTAATTCACTAAATCTCAAAACACCTAAATACTTAAACCATTAAACTTGTATATCCTATATAATAAATAATAAATCTCAATTTTATTTGTATTCATTATATTTTTAGATATTCATTTTAATTATTTATTAGTTTATTTTTATAGAATTATAAATTAAAATAAATTATGTGGAAGACAAATATAATTTAAATAATTTACTTTTAATAAGAAAAAATATAAACTTATAGAAAGAAGCAAAACATCAAAAAAATTATTATTTTATATTATATTTTACTTTGATTTTGAATAATATCTATTTTATTAATAATAGTTTATTAATTTTTTTTTGATCATTAATATAATATCTATCAATATTTTTTGAATTAACATGATATATTTTATTTGCAAATATATTTTTTGATCTTTAATAATCCAATATAATTGTTTATTTTGAATTTACATGATATATAATTATTAATATTATCTTAACTAAATATAGTATTCACATATATAAAAAATATAAAAATTGTTATATTTTCTAAGGTTATAACCTTCAAAAATGAGAAAAAATAACAAAAATAAATTTTTTGTTCTATCATAGTTTAAATAAAACTTATAAACCATTAAATGCATAAATACATAAATCTCTAAACTCCTAAACCCCGAAGCCCCTAAATACATAAACCTTTAAACTCGTAAACCTTAAATATAATTTTAATAATTTATAGAAATATTAATTACAAAATAAATTATGAATGACAAATATAATTTAAATAATATATTTTCAACAAAAAAATATATAAGCTTATAAAATGATGCAAAAACTAAAAAAAATTATTATTTAGTAATAAATTTTACTTTGATTTTGAATCATTTTATGTTTTTTAATTATATTTAAATTTATATTTATCATATTAATAATAGTTTATTAATTTATTTTTTTAATATTTGATATAATATTATCAATAAAATTGTTTATATTTAGTTTATATTATATATAATGATAATTATTATTATTACTAAATATTGTATTCACATTTTTAAAAAATTTAAAAATTATTATATTTTCAAATGTTATGACATTTGAAAATTTGAAAAAATATCAAAAATACAAAAATTTGTTATTTCATTGTTTGAATAAAAGCTATAAACCATTAAATTCCTAAATACTTAAATAAATAACTTCTAAATCTCGAAAACCCTAAATAGATAAATTTTATAAACATGTATATCCTAAATAATAAATAATAAATCTCATTTTTATTTTTTTCATTATAATTTTAAATATTTATTTTAATTATTTATTTGTTTATTTTTAAATAAATATTAATTACAAAATAAATTATAAGTTCGACGAATATAATTTATATAAATTATTTTTCAACAAAAAAATATAGATAAACTTATTAAATGAAGAAAAAAATTAAAATCAAAGAATTATTATATAGTAATATATTTTACTTTGTTTATGAATCAATTTAGGCTCGTAATTACATTTTAATTGATATCTAACTTATTAATAATAGATTATTAATTAATTTTTAGATCATTATTAGAATATTTATCAATAAAAATATTTATATTTAGTTTATATGATATATAAATTTAATAATTATTATAACTAAATATTGTATTCACTTTTGAATAAAATTTTAAAATTATTATATTTTCAAATATTACAACCTTTGAACATGTGAAAAAAGAAAAAAATATATTTTTTTTATTATTTCATTATTTAAATAAAACCTATAAATCACTATATTCCTTAACACTTAAATCACTAAACTACAAAATCCTGATATCCCTATATAGATAATCATTTAAACAGGTATACCCTAAATAATAATTAATAAATCTCATTTTTTTATTTATTTTCATTATAATTTAAAAAATTGTTTTTGATTATTTAGCTTTTTATTTATATATACATATTAATTATAAAATAAATTATGAGTTAAAAATATAATTTATAAAATTTATTTTTCATCAAAAAATAGATAAGCTTATAAAAAGAATAAAAATTTAAAAACAAATAATATTTATTAAGTAAGATATTTTGCTTTGCCCTTTGAATCATTTTAGGTTTTTATATTATATTTTAAGTAATATCAATCTTATTCATAATAGATTTTTAATTTATTTTTAGATAATTATTAGAATATCAATCAATAAAATTGTTTATATTGAATATTTATGATATATAATTATTATGATTATTATAAATAAATATTTAGTCACTTTTGAAAAAAATTTAAAAATTAACCTTTGAAAATATCAAAAAATAATAAAAATACTTTTTTTTTATTTTTTTAAATATAAACGATAACCCACTAAATGCATACACAGTTAAATCAGTAAACTCCTATACCACGTAACGCCTAAATACATAAACCATTAAACTGTTATATACTACTTAATAATTAAGAAATCTAATTTTTATTTATATTTATTATAATTTTAACTATTCATTTTAATTATTTAATAGTTTATTTTATAGAAATATTTATTACAAAATAAAGTATGAGTGCGACAAATATAATTTAATTAATTAATTTTTAATAAAAAAAAATATACGCTTATAAAATAAGTAAAAATTTAAAAATTAAAAATTATTATCCAGTTATATATTTTACTTTAATTTTGAATCAATTTGCGTTATATAAATATTTTTTAATTAATATATATCTTTTATTAATAATTTATTAATTTAATTTTTGATCATTATTATATTATCTATCAATAAAATTGTTTATATTTAATTTATATGATATATAATTATTAATATTATTATAACTAAATATTATATTCGCATTTCTAAAAATTGTAAATATTATTATATTTTCAAAGGTTATAACCTATGAAAATGATAACAAATTATGGAAAATATTTTTGTTATTTTATTTTTTAAATAAAACCTATAAACCACTAAAAGCCTAAAAACATAAATTGCTAAACTCCTAAACGAAAAAATCTCTAAATACTTATTCCATTAAACTGGTATAGATTAATAATAAATCTAAATCTTATTTTAATTTTTATTCAGTATAATTTTAAATTTTTATTTTAATTATTTATCTGTTTATTTTTATAAAAATATTAATTACAAAATAAAATATTAGTTAGACAGATCTAATTTAAATTAAAACAGTATCCCTAAATAATAAATCTCATTTTTTTATTTATAATTTTAAATATTCATTTTAATTATTTATTTGTTTATTTATATATAAATATTAATTACAAAATAAATTGAGCTAGACAAAAATAATTTATATAAATTATTTTTCATCAAAAAATTATAGATAAACTTTTTAAAAGAAAAAAATTTTCAAAACAAAAAATTATTATATATTATTATATTTTGCTTTGCTTCTGAATCATTTTAGGTTTTGTAATTATATTTTAATTGATATCTATCTTATTAATAAAAGATTATTAATTTATTTTTTGATCATTATTAGAAAATTTATCAATAAATTTGTTTATATTGAATTTACATGATATATAATTATTAAGGTTATTATAACTAAATATTATATTTTCATTTGATAATAATTTAAAAATTATTATATTTTTAAAGGTTATCATCTTTGAAAATGAGATAAAATCACAAAAATAATTTTTTTGTTATTTTATTATTTATATAAAACCTATAAACTACTAAATGCCTAAATGCTTAACTCATTAAACTCCAAAACACCAAAATCCTTAAATACCTAAACATTTAAACCATCTTTAAAGGTTTAAGTATTTATAAATAATATATAATTATCTATCAATATATAATAGTTAATTAATTTATTTTTTGATCATTATTATATTTATAATTATATTTAGTTTATTAATATCTATCAATAAAATTGTTTATTTTTACTTTACATGATAATTAATTATTAAGTTTATTATAACTAAATATTGTATTAACATTAGAAAAATATTTACAAATTATTATATTTATAAAGGTTATAACCTTCAAAATTGATCAAAAATTTGAAAAATATTTTTATATTATTTCATTATTTATATAAAACATAGAGACTACTAAATGCCTAAACACTTAAATCACTAAACTTCTAATATTCCTAAATACTTAAACCATTTAACCGGTATACCCTAAATAATTAATCATAAATCTCATTTTTATTTGTCTTCATTATAATTTTAATATTCATTTTAATTATTTTTTAGTTTATTTTTATAGAAATATTATTTGCAAAATAAAAATATGAATGAGACAATTATAATTTAAATAATATATCTTCATCAAAAAAATTTATAAACTTATAAAAAGAATCAAAAATTTAAAAATAAAATATTATTATTTAGTAATATATTTTACTTTGATTTTGAATCATTTTAGGTTTTGCAAATATATTTTAATTAATATCTATCTAATTAATAATAGTTTATTAATCTATTTTATGATCAGTATTATAATATCGATCAATAAAATTATTTATATTGAATTTACATGATATTTAATTTTTATGATTATTTTAATTAAATATTATATTAACATTTGAAAAAAAATTAAAAATTATAATAATTTCAATGGTTATAACCTTGAAAATAAAAAAAAATCATATATTTTTTTTTGTTATTTGATTATTTAAATAAAACTTATAAACCACAAAATACCTAAATACTTAAATTACTAAACTCCTAAACCCTGATACTATTGCACCACACACACATAGCGACAGACCACACTACACACGTGCAAATATTCTTGTCCATTTTGGTGTTGCATTTAGAGGGGCTAGCAAGTCCTAGAAGAAGCCAGAAGTATGGGCCACCAGCTTGTAGAGGGCCCCACTAGCAAGCCGGGATGATAACATTCAAACAACTGACGAGACAGAGCAAAGTGGTCGGGAGTATTTACAAGAGTGGCTAGGAGTGGGTCCCACTAGCCATATAAGGCAGCATAGAGGACCACCCAACCATCGCCCAACAGGAGTAGCGGGTAATCCATGATTATTTGGATAGCTGGGAAAATCTAAAGCATCACCAAGCACGGCCAGTAAGCAATGGAGTCCAGACTAGCGACACGGGAGCGAAAGATTCAATCTTGTAGTTTATGTTTGTAGTCTTATTTGTATTTTGGACTTTGTATGCAACATGTACTTGTAGAGACGGATCATGACATACTCACACACACAATCTTGTCTTTCTCTATGTAGCAAGCAATAATGGCAACTGGACCCATGAGTATCTCTAAGTGGGGCCCACTAATGCATTTTGTAAATACACATTAGGCAATGCTACACTCCCGGGAGAAGAAGACCGATCTTTATTGCATTTTATAATTTTATTTGTATTCTAGCTTGGTTGTACGCGTAGATAATTAGACTATGAAATGGACCACTTCACACATGCACACCGATGCATGCATATTTTTGATATTTTGTCGGTGCAACTTACAGCCACTTCTTGGAGCTCGAGGAGGAAGCATTCTAACCCAAGAGATACTTTTTGAGGATCAATGGAGCAAAAGAATGTGGAATTCAGAGGTGAGAATGAATTGACAAAGTGTCGTGGATATGGACTTGTGGATTTATTGGTATTCAGTTTTACATGTAGTCCATTGGATAGCATTGACATAGGAAAGTGTTTGATACTGCATGTCACACACATGCACTATCTTATATTTGCATAGTTTTTATATGGTGCATCATTCAAGTTCCTCCAAAAGGCTTGGAATAACCAAATGCAAAGGATGCAGTGCGCATAATGACTCAATGCCAACTCTGAAGTGCGTGAATGCCAGGTGATTTTAGTTGTATTCGTACGTTTGGAATTATTAGGCATTATGTTTTTTTATGTATTTTATGCATAGAATCATTAAGGTGCATAGGATTTGGTGGGCTGGCCTAATTTAGTCAGCTTTTTAGACTCTTGTAAGTTGTGTGCCTAAATGATAAATAAAGTGTGTATTTTCCAAAAAAAACAAAAAAAAACCATAAACCCTAAATTTTAAATCCTAAACCTTAAACCATAAATTATAACCCTAATCCATAAACCTTAAACTTTAAATCCTAAACCTTAAACCATAAACTATAACCCTAATCCATAAATTCTAAATCCTAAATCTCATGTTTTGCACTTTTATAATCAAATGACTAAGTGTTAAATTTAAATTGAAATTCAAAAGTTTTAGGAATGTCACAGATTTATCTTTATGTTTATGTAACACAAAGTCATGACTCAAGGGGTGAGTTATTGATTCAGTCTATTTCTTTCTTTAGATTATTGTAGCATTAGCAATGGTCATGATTGTATATTTTGCCTCTAGAACATAAAATCATATCGATGAGAATATGCCATAACTTGTGTCTTGCTATTGAACATATTGTTATGGCACTAAGAATGATCATGAATACATATTTAATCACTATAATACTGTGTCACGGTATTGGATATGACCATTGCTTGTGCATTTTATCTTTATGTTGCAAAGTCATTGCACTAGGAATGTTTGTAACTTTGGACATTCCTCAAGAGCAAAAGTCATGACCCTAATAATAGTTAAACCTCGAGTACTACTCTTTATAACTTTCTATAGCTAAAATTTTTGGGATTGGAAATATCACTATGGCTTTTTCCTTTGATTTGTGACCGGAAGTGTCAATATGCAAGACTAATATTTATAGCAATGATTAAAGCCTTTTATACATTTGAATATGATTCATTTACACCTTTTTGGTTATTGTGAGTTTGCATACATAACTTATTTAATATAAAAAGAACGAAATGATACTTTTCATATCCATGAGGATATAAAAAAAGGCTTAGACATGCCAATAAAATAAATTTTTTGACTCTTGATTGAAAGAGATCTCATACTTCTTGCCCTGCTCAAACCACCCTGGGGCTAGTTTGTTCTAATAGGCTACAAGGTGGTTATTTTTTTAGAGGCGAACTATGTTAAAAAAAATTGCTTTGAGTGTGTGCATGAGAGATATTTTAGAAGAAATTACTATAATCAATATAAATAGCATCCTATACAACTAGCTATTTCAACACATAGGGGTACAACTTTGGTTTAGTGTGTTAGCATACATGAGTCAAATTACCTTTGATAGCCCAGTGATTCATCATCAAATATGATGAGACATATTGGATATAAAGTAAAAGCTCCTATTATTTTGGTTAGAGCTTTAGCAATCATTCTAGAGTTTAGAGAGGAACAAAATAAATTATTTTAATTATTCAGTATAATTTTAATTTTAATTTTAATTATTTATCAGTTTATTTTTATAGAAATATTAAAATTAAAATAAATTATTTGTGAGACAGATCTAATTTAAATTAAACCGGTATAACCTAAATAATAAAGAATAAATCTTATTTTTATTTTCATTTTAATTTTAAATATTCAAATTTAATTATTTATTTGTTTATTTTTATATAAATATTAATTACAAAATATATTATGAGTTACACAAATATAATTTATATAATTTATTTTTCATCAAAATAATATAGATAAACTTTTTAAAAGAAAAAAAAATTCAAAACAAAAAATTATTATATAGTAATATATATTGCTTTTCTTCTGAATCATTTTAGGTTTTGTAATTATATTTTAATTGATATCTATCTTATTAATAATAGATTATTAATTTATTTTTTGATCATTATTAGAATATTTATCAATAAAATAGTTTATATTGAATTTATATGATATATAAATAAAATTATTATTATAACTAAATATTGACTTCACTTTTGAAAAAAATTTTAAAATTATTATATTTTCTAAGGTTATAACCTTTGAAAAAATCAAAAAATAATAAAAATAAATTTTTTGTATTTTGTTTTTTTAAATAAAACCTATAAACTAATAAATGCATACACAGTTAAATAAGTAAACTCCTAGACCCCGTAATGCCTAAATACAGTAACCATAAAACCAATATATAATACATAATAAATAATAAATCTTATTTTTATTTCTATTTATTATAACTTTAAATATTCATTTTAATTATTTATTAGTTTATTTTATAGAAATATTTATTACAAAATAAATAATGAGTGTGACAAATATAATTTAAATAATTTATTTTTAATGAAATAATATAAATACGCATATAAAAGAAGTAAAAATTTAAAAATTTAAAATTATTATCTCGTAATATATTTTACTTTAATTTTGAATCAAGTTGTGTTTTTTAAATATTTTTTAATTAATATATATGTTTTTATTAATAGTTTATTAATTTAATTTATGATCATTATTATAATAACTATCAATAAAATTGTTTCTATTGAATTTATATGATGTATGGTTATTAATAATATGATAACTAAATATTATATCACTTTTCAGAAAATTTTAAATCTCAAAATCATTAAAATGGTATACATTAATAATAAATCATAAATCTCATTTTAATTTTTATTCAGTATAATTTTAAATTTTTATTTTAATTATTTATCAGTTTATTTTTAAAGAAATATTAATTACAAAATAAATTATTAGTGAGAAGATATAATTTTAATAATTTATATTTCATTAAAAAGAAATAAGCTTATAAAAATAGGCACAATTTTAAAAACAAAAATTTATTATTTAGTAAAATATTTTATTTTGATTTTGTATCATTTTAGATTATGCATTTATATTTTTGTTTATATCATTCTTTTTAATAATAGTTTATTAGTTATTTATTGATTATTATTATAATATCTATTAATAAAATTATTTATATTAAGTTTACATTAAATATAATTATTAAGATTATTATAACTAAATATTATATTCACATTTAAAAAAAATTAATAATTATTATATTTTCAAAGGGTATAACCTTCAAAAATTATAAAAAAACAAAAAAATTAAATTTTTTGTTTTTTCATTCTTAAAAAAAACGATAAATCACTAAAGGCATAAACACTTAAATCACTAAACCCCAAAACACATAAATACCTAAACCATTAAAAATATATATCCTGAATAATAAATAATAAATCTCACTTTTATTTGTATTCATTATAATTTTAAATATTCATTTTAATTATTTTTTAGTTATTTTTAAAGAATTATAAATTACAAAATATATTATGAGGAAGACAAATATAATTTAAATAATATACTTTTAAGAACAAAAAATATAAACTTATAAAAAGAAACAAAACATCAAAAACATTATTATTTAGTAATTTATTTTACTTTGATTTTGAATAAATTTAGGTTTATTAAATATAATTTAAATAATATCTATCATATTTATAATAGTTTATTAATTTATTTTTTTAATCATTAATATAATATCTATCAATATAATTGTTAATATTGAATTTATATAATATATAATTATTAATATTATCAAAACTAAATATAGTATTCACATTTAAAAAAAATTTAAAAATTGTTATATTTTCAAAGAATATAACCTTAAAAAATGAGAACAAATAACAAAAAATGAATTTTGTGTTATATCATTGTTTAAATAAAACATATAAAGCATTAAATACCTAAACACATAAATCTCTAAACTCCTAAACCTCGAAGCCTCTAAATACTTAAACCTTTAAACTTGTAAACCTTAAATATAATTTAAATAATTTATTGAAATATTAATTACTAAATAAATTATGAGTGATACAATTATAATTTAAATAATTTATTTTTTATCAAAAAAATATATAATCATATAAAATGAGTCAAAAACTAAATAACAAAAATTATTATTTAGTAATATATTTACTTTGATTTTTAATCATTTTAGTTTTTGTAATTAAATTTTAATTTAGATCTATCATATTAATAATAGTTTATTAATTTATTTTTTGATAATTGATATAATATATATCAATAAAATTGTTTATATTTAGTTTAAATTATATATTGTTATAATAATTATTATTACTAAATATTGTATTCTCATTTTTAAAAAATTTTAAAATTATTATATTTTCAAAGGTTATAACCTTTGAAAATTTGAAAAAATATCAAAAATAATTTATTTGTTATTTCATAGTTTAAATAAAACCTATAAACCACTAAATGTCTAAATACTTAAATGAATAACTTCTAAATCTCTAAAACCCTAAATAGATAATTTTTTTAATTAGATATATCCTAAATAATAAACAATAAATCTCATTTTTATTTTTTTCATTATAATTTTAAATATTCATTTTAATTATTTATTTGTTTATTTTTATATAAATATTAATTACAAAATAAAATATGAGTTAGACAATTATAATTTATAAAAATTATTTTTCATCAAAAAAATATAAATAAACTTATTAAAAGAAAAAAAAATTAAAAACAAAAAATTATTATATAATAATATAATTTGCTTTTTTCTGAATCATTATTGGTTTTGTAATTATATTTTAATTGATATCTATCTTATTAATAATAGATTATTATTTTAATTTTTGATCATTATTAGAATATTTATCAATAAAATTATTTATATTGAATTTATATGATATTTAAATATAATGTTTATTATAACATAATATTGAATTCACTTTTGAAAAAAAATTTATAATTATAATATTTTAAAAGTTATAACCTTTGAAAATGTGAAAAAATAAAAAAATATATATTTTTTTGATATTTCATTGTTATAATAAAACCTATAAACCACTAAATACCTAAACACTTAATTCAATAACATCTAAATCTCTAAAACCCTAAATAATAAATAATAATACTTTTAAACCGATAATCCTAAATAATAAATAATAAATCTCAATATTATTTTTTTCATTATAATTTTAAATATTCATTTTAATTATTTATTAGTTTATTTTTATATAAATATTAATTACAAAATAAATTATGAGTTAGACAATTATAATTTATATAAATTATTTTTCATCAAAAAAAATATAGATAAACTTATTAAAAGAAAAAAAAATTAAAAACAAAAAATTAATATATAATAATATAATTTGCTTTTTTTCTGAATCATTATTGGTTTTGTAATTATATTTTAATTGATATCTATCTTATTAATAATAGATTATTATTTTATTTTTTGATCATTATTAGAATATTTATCAATAAAATTATTTATATTGAATTTATATGATATTTAAATATAATGTTTATTATAACTTAATATTGAATTCACTTTTGAAAAAAAATTTTATAATTATTATATTTTAAAAGTTATAACCTTTGAAAATGTAAAAAATAAAAAATATATATTTTTTGATATTTCATTGTTAAAATAAAACCTATAAACCACTAAATGCCTCAACACTTAATTCAATAACATCTAAATCTCTAAAACCCTAAATAATAAATAATAATCCTTTTTAAACCGGTAACCCTAAATAATAAATAATAAATCTCAATATTATTTTTTTCATTATAATTTTAAATATTCATTTTAATTATTTATTTATTTATTTTTATATAAATATTAATTACAAAATAAATTATGAGTTAGACAAATATAATTTATATAAATTATTTTTCATCTAAAAATATAGATAAACTTATAAAAAGAATAAAAAATTTTAAAACAAAAATTTATTATATAGTAATATATTTTGCTCTCCTTCTGAATCATTTTAGATTAATAATTATATTTTAATTGATATCTATCTTTTTAATAATTGTTTATTAATTTATTTTTTGATCATTATTAGAATATTTATCAATAAAATTCTTTATATTGAATTTATATGATATATAAATATAATGATTATTATAAATAAATAATGAATTGACTTTTGTAAAAAATTTAAAAATTATTTTATTTCCAAGGTTATAACCTTTGGAAATATGAAAAAATAATAAAAATAAATTTTATGTTTTTTTTATTTTTTAAATAAAATCTATAAACCACGAAATGCATACACAGTTATATCAGTAAACTCCTAAACTCTGTAATGCCTAAATACATAAACCATTAAACTACTATATACTACTTAATAAATTGAATTTAAATTCTATTTATTATTATTTTAAATATTCATTTTAATTATTTATTAGTTTATTTTTATAAAAATTTTTATTACAAAATAAATTATGAGTGCAACACATATAATGTAAATAATTTATTTTTAATCAAAAAATATATATGCGCTTATAAAAGAAGTAAAAATTTAAAAATTAAAGATTATTATCCTGTAATATATTTTACTTTTATTTTGAATCATTATATATAGGTTTTGCAATTATATTTTAATTGCTATCAATCTTATTAATAAAAGTTTATTAATTTATTATTTGATCATTTTTATAATATATAACAATAAAATTATTTATATTCAATTTAAATTTCTTATAATTATTAAAATTATTTTATTATTTAAAAAAAACTTATAAACCACTAAATGCCTAAAATTTAAATCTCTAGACTCCTAAACCCCAAACCCCCTAAATAGTTAAACCATTAAACCTATATAACCTAAATAATAAATAATAAATCTCATTTTTATTTATATTCATTATAATTTTAAATATTCATTTTAATTATTTTTTAGTTTATTATTATAAAAATATTAATTACAAATTAAATAATGAGTGAGACATATATAATTTAAATAGTTTATTTTTTATGAAATAATAATAAGCTTATAAAAATAAACAAAATTTCAAAAATTTATTATTTTATTTAGTAATATAATATACTTTGATTTTGAATTATTTTGGTTTCTGCAAATATATTTTAATTAATATCTATCTTATTAATAATAGTTAATTATTTTATTTTTTGATCATTATAATAATATATATTAATTAATTTTTTTATATTGAATTTACAACAAATATAATTTTTAAGATTATTATAACTAAGTATTGTATTCATATTTTATAACTATTAAAAAATTATTATATTTTTAAAGGTTATAACATTTGAAAATCACGAAAATTCATACAAATAAATTTTTTGTTATTTCTTCGATTAAATAAAACCTATAAACACCTAAATGTGCAAACATATAAATCAATAAACTCATTAACAGCAAAACCACAAAAAACTTAAACAATTAAATAGTTATACCCTAAATAATAAATAATAAATCTCATTTTTATTAGTATTCATTATAATTTTAAATATACATTTTAATTATTTGTTAGTTTAATTTTATAGAAATATATATTAAAAAATAAATTATTAGGGAGACAAATATAATTTAAATATTTTATTTTTCATCAAAAAGTATATAGGCTTATAAATGGATACAAAAATTTAAAAATTTAAAATTAATATTTAGTAAAATATTTAACTTTGATTTTGAATCATTTTAGGTTTTGAAAATATATTTTAAACAATATTTATCTTATTAATAATTGTTTATTACTTTTATATGATCATTATTATAATATATATCAAAAAAATAGTTTATATTGAATTTACATGATATATAATTATTATGATTATTATAACTTCATAGTATATTCGCTTTTCAAAAAAAAATTATAAATTATTATATTTTCTAAGGTTATAACATTCAAAAATGAGAAAAAATAACAAAAATAAATTTTTTGTTTTTTTTTCTTATATAAAACCTATAACCACTCAATGACTAAATTCAAAAATGACTAAACTTTTAAACCCTGAAGCCATTAAATACTTAAAACATTAAATTAGTATAGTCCAAATAATAAATCATAAATCTAAGTTTTATTGGTATTCATTATAATTTTAAATATTCACTTTAATTATTTATCAGTTTATTTTTATAGAAATATTAATTACAAAATAAATTATTAATGCAACATATATAGTTTAAATAATTTATTTTTCATTAAAAAAATGATTATAAAAAAGGCAAATTTTTAAAAATAAATAATTATTATTTAGTAATATAGCTTATTTTGATTTTGAATCATTTTAGATTTTACAATTATATTTTAATTTGAATCATTCTTATAAATACTAGTTTATTAATTTATTTATTGATCATTATTATAATATTTATAAAAAAATTATTTATATTGAGTTTACATTATATATAATTATTAAAATTATTATAACTGAATATTATATTCATATTTAAAAAAAATTAAAAATTATTATTTTTTCATAGGTTATAAACTTCAAAAATTAAAAAAATTAAAAATTAAATTTTTTGTTTATTCATTCTTTAAATAAAAACTATTAATCACTAAAGGTCTAAACAATTAAATCACTAAACTCCTATACCACAAAACACCTAAATACTTAAACAATTAACCAGTATATCCTGAATAATAAATAATAAATCTTAATTTTATTTGTATTCATTATAATTTTTAATTTTCATTTTAATTGTTTATTAGTTTATTATTATAGAATTATAAATTACAAAATAAATTATGAGTAAGACAAATATACTTTAAATAATGTATTTTTAATAACAAAAAAATAAACTTATAAAAAAAGCAAAACATTAAAAAAATTATAATTTTGTAATATATTTTACATTGATTTGAATAAATTTAGATTTTAAAATACTTTTTAAATAATATCAATTTTATTAATAATAGTTTATTAATTTATTTTTTGATCATTATTATAATATCTAGCAATGTAATTATTTATATTGAATTTAAATGACTTATAATTATTAAGATTATTATAACTAAATATTATATTTACATTTGAAAAAAATTTAAAAATTATTATATTTTCAAAGGATATAACCTTCAAAAATTAGAAAAAATAAAAAAATTAAATTTTATGTTATATCATTGTTTAAATAAAAATTATAAACCACTAAATCTCTAAACACTTAAATCTCTAAACTCCTTAACACAATAGCCCTTAAATACTTAAACCTTTAAACTCGTGATCCTTAAATATAATTTAATTAATTTATTAAAATATTAATTACAAAATAAATTGAGTGATACAAATTTAATTTAAATAATTTATTTTTTATCAAAAAAATATATAAGCTTATAAAAAGAAGCAAAAACTAAAAATCAAAAATTATTATTTAGAAATAAATTTTACTTTTATTTTGAATAATTTTAGGTTTTGCAATTATATTTTAATTTATATATATCATATTAATAATAGCATATTAATTTATTTTTTGATAATTGATTTAATATTTATCAATAAAATTTTTTATATTTTTTTAGATTATATATAATTAAAATGATTATTATTACAAATATTGTATTCACATTTTTAAAAAATTTTAAAATTATTATAATTTCAACGGTTATAACATTTGAAAAAGTGAGAAAATATTAAAAATAATTTTTTTGTTATTTCATTGTTTAAATAAATCCTATAAACCACTAAATGCCTAAACACTTAAATAATTAACTCCTAAATCTCAAAAACCCTAAAAAGATAATCCTTTTAAACTAGTATACCCTAAATAATAAATAATAAATCTCAATATTATTTTTTTCATTATAATTTAAAATATTCATTTGAATTATTTATTCGTTTATTTTTATTAAATATTAATAACCATATAAATTATGAGTTAGACAAATCTAATTTATTTAAATAATTTTTAATCAAAAAATATAGATAAACTTATTAATAATCTAATATTAATATGATAGATATCAATTAAAATATAAATAGAAACCCTAAAATGATTCAGAAGCAAAGCAAAATATATTACTATACAATAATTTTTTATTTTGAATTTTTTTTTCTTTTAAAAAGTTTATCTATAATTTTTTGATGAAAATAATTTATATAAATTATTTTTGTGTAACTCATAAATTATCTTGTAATTAATATTTATATAAAAATAAACAAATAAATAATTAAAATGCATATTTAAAATTATAATTAAAAAAATGAGATTTATTATTTATTATTTAGGGTATACCGGTCTAATTTAAATTAGATCTATCTAACTAATAATTTATTTTGTATTTAAAATTTATATAAAAATAAACTAAATATTAATTAAAATAAAAATTTAAAATTATACTAAATAAAAATTAAAATGATATTTATGAATTATTATTAATGTATACTAGTTTAATGGTTTAAGTATTTAGAGGTTTTGTATTTTAGGAGTTTAGCAATTTAGGTTTTTAGGCATTTAGTGGTTTATAGGTTTATATAATCAATAAAATATCAAAAAAAATATTTGTAATTTTTTCTCAATTTCATAGGTTATAAGCTTTGAAAATATAATAATATTTAAAATTTTTTGAAATGTGAATACAATATTTAGTTATAATAATATTAGTAATTATATATGATATAAATTCACTATAAATAATTTTATTGATAGATATTATAATAATTATCAAAAATTAAATTAATAAACTATTAATAATAAGATAGATATTAATTAAAAAATATTGACAAAACCCAAATTGATTCAAAATTAAAGTAAAATATATTACTGGATAATAATTTTTAAATTTTAAATTTTTACTTCTTTTATAAGCGTATATATTTCTTTTGATTAAAAATAAAATATTTAAATTATATTTGTCACACTCATAATTTATTTTGTAATAAATATTTCTATAAAAATAAACTAATAAATAATTAAAATGAATATTTAAAACTATAATAAATAGAAATTAAAATTAGATTTATTAATTATTATGTATTATATAGCAGTTTAATGGTTTATGTATTTAGGTATTACGGGGTTTAGGTGTTTAGTGATTTTTTTGTGTATGCATTTAGTGGTTTATAGGTTTTATTTAAAAAATAAAATAATAAAACATTTATTTTTATTATTTTTTGATATTTTCAAAGGTTATAACCTTTGATAATATAATAATTTTTAAATTATTTTCAAAAGTGAATTCAATATTTAGTTATAATAATCATTATATTTGTATATTATATAAATTCAATATAAAAAATTTTATTGATAAATATTCTAATAAAGATCAAAAAATAAATTAATAAAAATATTATTAATAAGATAGATATCAATTAAAATATAATTACAAAATATAAAATGATTCATAAGCAAAGAAAAATATATTACAATATAATATTTTTTTGTTTTGAATTTTTTTTATATTAAAAAGTTTATCTATATTTTTTTGATTAAAAATAATTTACATAAATTATATTTGTCTAACTCAATATTTATTTTTTGATTAATATTTATATAAAAATAAAAAAATAATAATTAAAATGAATATTTAAAATTATAATAAAAAAATTGAGATTTATCATTTATTATTTTGGGTATACCGGTTTAATATAAGTTATATCTGTCTCACTAATAATTTATATTTTAATTAATATTTCTATAAAAATAAACTGATAAATAATTAAAATATAACTTTAAAATTATCCTGAATAAAAATAAAAATGAGATTTATGATTTATTTTTAATGTATACCAATTTAATGGTTTTAGTATTTTGAGGTTTTGTCGTTTATGAGTTTAGCAATTTATGTTTTTAGGCATTTATCGGTTTATAGGTTTTATTTAAAGAATAAAATAAGAAAAAAAATTGTAATTTTTGTCATTTTCAAAAGTTATAAACTTTGAAAATTTAATAATATTTAAATTTTTTTGGAATAGGAATACAATATTTTGTTATAATAATTTTAATAATTCTATATCATATAAAATAAATATCATCAATTTTATTGAGAGATTTTATAATAATGATCAAAAATTAAACTAATAAACTATTTATAATAAGATAGATAATAATTAAAAAATATTTACAAAACCTAAATTGATTCAAAATTAAAGTAAAATATATTAGTTGATAATTTTAATTTTTAATAATACTTCTTTTTATACTCTTTTAAAAGCATATATATTTTTTTTTAATTAAAAATAAATTATTTAAATTTATGTGTCGCACTCATAATTTATTTTGTAATAAAAATTTCTATAATAATAAACTAATAAATAATTAAAATGAATATTTAAAATTATAATAAATTGAAATAAAAATTAAATTTATTAAATATTAAGTAGTATATAGCAGTTTAATGGTTTATGTATTTATGCATTACGGGGTTTAGGAGTTTACTGATATAACTATGTATGCATTTAGTGGTTTATAGGTTTTATTTAAAAAATAAAATAACAAAAAAATTATTTTTATTATTTATTCATATATACAAAGGTTATAACCTTTGAAAATATGATAATTTTAAAATTTTTTTCAAAAGTGAATTCAATATTTAGTTATAATAATCATTATATTTATATATCATATAAACTCAATATAAAGAATTTTATTGATAAATATTCTAATAATGATCAAAAAATAAATTAATAAACAATTATTAATAAGATAGATATCAATTAAAAAAAAGATAGATATCAATTAAAATATAATTATAAAACCTAAAATGATTCAGAAGCAATACAAATATATTACTATATATTAATTTGTTCTCTAGATATTTTTTTTCTTTAAAAAAAATTATCTATAATTTTTTGATGAAAAATAATATATATAAATTATATTTGTCTAAGTAAATTTATTTTGTAATTAATATTTATATATAAATAAACAAATAAATAATTAAAATGAATATTTATAATTATAATGAAAAAAATAAGATTTATTATTTATTATTTAGGGATACCGGTTTAATTTAAATTAGATCCGTCTCACTAATAATTTATTTTGAAATTAATATTTTATAAAAATAAACTGATAAATAATTAAAATAAAAATTTAAAATTATACTGAATAAAAATTAATATGAGATTTTTGAATTATTAATAATGTATACCAGTTTAATATTTTAAGTACCTAGAGGTTTTTTCGTTTATGACTTTAGCTATTTATCTTTTTAGGCATTTAGTGGTTTATAGGTTTTATTTAAACAATGAAATAACAAAAAAATTATTTTTGATATTTTTTCAAATTTTCTAAGGTTATATTTTGAAAATATAATAATTTTAAAATTTTTTAAAAATGTGAATACAATATTAAGTAATAATAATCATTATAATTATATATAATATAAACTAAATATAAACAATTTTATTGATAGATATGATATCAATTATCAAAAAATAAATTAATATGCTATTATTAATATGATAGATATTAATTAAAATATAATTGCAAAACCGAAAAATATTCAAAATCCAAGTAAATTTATTACTAAATTATAATTTTTTTTATTTTTTGCTTATTTTTATAAGCTTATTTTTTATTTGTTGAGAAAGTAAATTATTTAAATTATATTTGTATTGCTCATAATTTATTTTGTAATTAATATTGTAATAAATTGATTAAATTATATTAAAGGTTCATGATTTTAAAGGTTTAAGTATTTAGGGGCTTTTTTGTTTAGGAGTTTAGACGTTTAAGTGTTTAGGCATTTAGTGGTTTATACGTTTTATTTAAACAATGATATAACAAAAAATTTATTTTTATTATTTTTAAAATTTTTGAAGGTTATAACCTTTGAAAATATAATAATTTTTAAATTCTTTTCAAATGTAAATATAATATTTAGTTAAAATAATCTTAATAATAATAAGTCATTTAAATTCAATATAAATAATTACATTGCTAGATATTATAATAATGATCAAAAAAAATTTAATAAACTATTATTAATAAGATAGATATTATTTAAAATATATTTGCAAAATCTAAATTTATTCAAAATCAAAGTAAAATATATTACTTTATAATAATTTTTTTAATTTTTAATTTTTTTATAACTTTATATTTTTGTTATTATAAATAAATTATTTAAATTAATTTGACTTACTCATAATTTATTTTGTAATTTATAATTCTATAATAATAAACTAACAAATAATTAAAATAAATATTTAAAATTATAATGAATACAAATAAAATTGAGATTTATTATTTATTCTTCAGGATATACCAGTTTAATGGTTTAATTATTTACGTGTTTTTTGGTTTAGGAGTTTAGTGATTTAAGTGTTTAGGCCTTTAGTGATTTATAGTTATTTTCTAAAGAATTAAAAAACAAAAAAATTTAATTTTTTTGAATTTTTTAAATTTTTGAAGGTTGTAACCTTTGAATATAGAATAATTTAAAATTTTTTCAAATGTGAATATAATATTTAGTTATAATAATCATAAAAATTATATCTAATGTAAACTAATTATAAATAATTTTATTTATAGATATTATAATAATGATCAATAAATAAATTAATAAACTACTATTAATAAGAATGATATAAATTAAAATATAATTGTAGAATCTAAAATGATTCAAAATCAAAATAAGATATATTACTAAATTATAATTTTTTATTTTAAAAATTTCGCCTCATTTTATAAGCAAATATATATTTTTTATGAAAAATAAATTATTTAAAATATATCTGTCTCACTAATAATTTATTTTGGAATTAATATTTCTATAAAAATAAATTGATAAATAATTAAAATGAATATTTAAAATTATAATGAATACTAATAAAAAGAGATTTATTATTTATTATTTAGGGTTTACCTATTGAATGGTTTAAGTTTATTGTGGTTTGGAGATAATGAGTTTATTGATTTATATATTTACACATTTAGGTGTTTATAGGTTTTATTTAATTAAAGAAATAACAAAAAATTATTTTTATGAATTTTCGTGATTTTCAAAGGTTATAACCTTTGAAAATATAATAATTTTTTAATCTTTCTAAAATATGAATACAATACTTAGTTATAATAATCTTAATAATTATATTAGATGTAAATTTAAAATAAAAAATTTTATTAATATATATTTTTAAAATGATCGAAAAATAAATTAATAAACTATTATTAATAAGATAGATATTAATTAAAATATATTTGTAGAATCCAAAATAATTCAAAATCAAAGTAAATTATATTCCTAAATAAAATTTTAAATTTTTGAAATTTTATTTTTTTTATAAGCTTATATATTTTTTCATAAAAAATAATATATTTAAATTATATATGTCTCACTCATTATTTATTTTGTAATTAATATTTCTAAAAAAATAAACATAAAAAATAATTATAATGAATATTAAAAATTATAATGAATACAAATAAAAATAAAATTTATTATTTATTATTTAGTTTATATAAGTTTAATGGTTTATGTATTTAGGGAGTTTTTGGATTTAGGAGTCTAGATATTTTTAATTATTATTTAGGGTATACCGGTTTAAAGGATTATCTATATTAAGGTATAGGGATTTTGTAGTTTAGTGATTTAAATGCTTAGGCATTTAGAGGTGTATAGGTTTTATTTAAACAATATAAAATTAAAGAAAAGATATCTTTTTTTTATTTTTTCACATTTTCAAAGGTTATAACCTTTGAAAATATAATAATTTTAAAAATTTTTTCAAAAGTGAATACAATATTTAGTTATAGTAATCATTATATTTATATATCATATGAATTCAATATAAATATTTTTATTGATAAATATTCTAATAATGATGAAAAGATAACTTTATAATCTATTATTAATAAGATAGATATCAATTAAAATATAAATACAAAAGGTAAAATGATTCAGAAGCAAAGCAAAATATATTATTATAAAATAATATTTTGTTTTAAAATTTCTTTTTCTTTTAAAATGTGTATCTATAATATTTTGATGAAAAATAATTTATATAAATTAATATTGTGTAACTCAATAATTATTTTGTAATTAATATTTTTATAAAAATAAACAAATAAATAATTAAAATGAATATTTAAAATTATAATTAAAAAATGAGATTTATTATTTATTATTTAGGGTATACCGGTCTAATTCAAATTAGATCTAACATACTAATAATTTATTTTTATTTAATATTTCTATAAAAATAAACTGAAAATTAATTAAAATAAAAATTTAAAATTAATCTGAATAAAAATTAAAATGATATTTATGATTTATTATTTATTTATACTAATATAATGGTTTAAGTATTTAGAGGTTTTGTCTTTTAGGAGTTTAGTGATTTATGTTTTTAGGCAAGTAGTGGTTTATAGGTTTTATTTAATCAATATAATAAAAAAGAAAAATTTTGTAATTTTTCCTCATTTTCATAGGTTATAACCTTTGAAAATATAATAATATTTAAAATTTTTTGAAATGTGAATACAATATTTAGTTATAATAATATTAGTAATTATAAATGATATAAATTCAATATAAATAATTTTATTAATAGATATTATAATAATGATCAAATTTAAATTAATAAACTATTAATAAAAAGATTGATATTAATTAAAAAATATTTACAAAACCCAAATTGTTTCAAAATAAAGTAAAATATAGTATTGGATAATAATTTTTATTTTTAAATTTTTACTTCTTTTATAAGCATATATATTTTTTGATTAAAAATAAATTAATTAAAATATATATGTTGTTCTCATAATTTAATTTGCAATAAATATTTCTATAAAAATAAACTAATAAATAATTAAAATGAATATTTAAAATTATAATAAATAGCAATAAAAATTAGATTTATTAATTATTAAGTAGTATTTAGTAGTTTATAGGTTTATGTATTCAGACATTACAGGGTTTAATAGTTTACTGATTTAAGTTTATATGCATTTAGTAGGGCTGCTCACGGGACTAGAAGATTCGTGACCCGACCTTAAGATTTGTCCCGAAAGAATCGGGACTGAGAAAATCTGTTGACTTTGACTTTTCCTGTCCCGTTCTCTCACATATTTTTTCTTTTGGGATGGTTCGGAACTTAAGCAATATCCCTCCCGATAACCATCCCATCCTAAAAACCTGATACTAGAACAAAGAATATATATATATATATATACATATATATATATATATATAACATGAAGATGTAACCAATTCCGCTACTGCCCATCCAATTCCGATGCACCTTTTGCTGTTCCGATGAGTTCCAGGCGGCCTCATGCTGTTCCAGCCATGTTCAATTAGGTCCAGCCCTTGTCCGAAGCACTTCTGGTTGCCACCACCTTATCTCAGATGCCACCAGCCTTTTGGTTTGTTTTTCTGACGAGAATTGAGTGATTAATTATTATTATTATATGTCTCATTCAGTTTTGTTGAGTATTGATTGTGGTGTTGTGGTTGGGCTGAATGTGTTACAGTAAGTTTTGTAGAGCTTGCTTGTTTGAAATATTTATATGTATTTATGCTTAACATATCATATTAATTAATGGCAATGAAGATGGCACAATCCAGCGGTAAAAGAAAAATACAATAAATTGAAGATGATCACATCTCAAATGATGAAAGTACTGGTAAATCCAATCATCATCTTTTCACGAACCCGCCTATTGTTATGCCAGGATCTTCAATTCCAATTGTAAAAGAAAGTCAAGGTACATCTGAACCTCAAGCTCATGAAAAGTATAAGTCTACTCTTTGAGAAACTTATGAGATATTAGTTGATTTAGAGGGAAATGAAACTGGTAGGGCAGCTTGTATATGGTGTAGGAAATAATATTTGACAAAAAGTGATCAATGTACTTCGTGTTTATGAAAATACTTGAGAAAGACTTGTCGGAAATTTCCACACAAAAAGTACTTAATAGAAGCTCACAAAGGTAAAGACAAATCATAATCTTTGTTGAGTTTCACTAAAGGTACTAGTTCAGAGGATAATAAATTAACTTGTTGGCTATTTGATCAACAACTAGTTTGGGAGGCTTTATGAAAATGATCATAAAAGATGAATTGCATTTTTGTTTTGTTGAGAGGGATGAGTTTAAGGAGTTTTGTTAATTTATTGTGCCTAAATTTAAAATTCCATCTAGGCACTCTATATTGAGGGATTGTTTTTCTTTGTTTGTGAAGGAAAAGAAGAAATTATTTGATAGCATATCATCTCATTGTTGTAGAGTTTCATTGACGACTGACACTTGGACTAGCATTCAAAATTTGTCTTATATATGTTTGACTATTCATTTCATTGATTCTCATTGGAATATGTATAAAAGGCTTTTGAACTTTTGTGTAATTAAAAGTGATTCAGGTGTTAATATTAGAAATGCTATTGAGTTTTGCATGAATGAATGGGGTTTGAGAAAGTTGATGTTCATTACTATTGACAATGCATCAAATAATGATGTTGCAGTTGAACAATTGCAAAAAAGGCTTGTGAAAAAAGTGTTGTACCTTTGAGAGGCGAGCATTTTCATATGAGATGTTGTGCTCATATCTTAAACTTAATTGGCAGAGATGGCATTGCAGTAGTTGAGGGTGCTATTCAAAAAAATAGATGTGTGGTGAAATATGAGAGGAATAGTCCTGAAAGATTAGATATGTTTAAGTTATGTGTTGAAGAAGCAAACTTGACATATGATTCTTCATTGCAATTAGATTGTCCTACAAGATGGAATTCAACTTATTTGATGCTACAAACTGATAAAAAATATCAAAAAGAATTTGATAAGTTGGAGGACATAGACAAAAGGTTTTTGAAGGAGTTTGGTTCAAACGTTCCAACTGAGAGAGACTGAACAAATGCCAAAATTTTGGCTCGTTTCTTTAAAACTTTTTATAAGCTAACTTGTAAATTTTCTGGCTCATAATATTCTACCTCTAGTGTTTATTCTCCTGAGATTATTCGAATTTTGAAAAAAAATTGAGCTTTGTGGATATAGTAGAGATACAATGGTGTCTAAAATGTGTATGAAATTGAGGCATAAATTCAACAAATATTGGGGTTCTCTTCAGTCAACAAATATTATGCTTTTTGTAGCGGTAGTGTTGGATCCCAGATATAACCTCAAATATCTCAAGATTAAGTACACTTAGCATTATGGAGAGAAATTGGCTAAAAATTTGGTGAAAATGGTTATAAATGCTTTAAATGAAATGATTGGATGTTTATAAAGATTTAAATGATGATGAATCAAAAGAAGATGATTTCTCTTCGACTGTGTCGAAGAGAAATGATGATTTCTTTAGTGGTAGTGATACTTATGTTGATTTTTTTTGTTGAATTGGAGAAAGAACAAGAAGTTGCAGCATTGGAAGAGTTGGATAGGTACTTGGAGGACAAACTTTGAAATGATTATTATCATGGTTGTTATTAGTTGTATTTTTTTTGTTATATTAAGCTGCCTAATTTTAGCAATTACTTAAGTAGTAATTGCTGCTACCAATGTTTGTGGTCATCTTTAGCTATTCCTTAATATCTTAAGTAATTGTGTAAAAAATGTAGTATTGCTATTATGGTTAAATTTCACTCGGCTGAACAAAGCCAACTTGTGACAAAACAAAGAACCTAATTAAGCACACAACTCGGTCCCGTTCTATTTAACATTTCTATTCTTTTCTGCACATCAAAGCTTTTGACAAGGTAATGGAACTCGTTTCCGGTATTCAGCCTATTTGACAAAATAAAATTGGCCCAATTTGAGTTTGAAAGATACATAACTAAGAAATGATAAATGGTAGAACAAATCGTTTTGACATGAACTAACTTGGCCAGTTTGAAGAAAATAAATTGAAAAAAATATTCGAACTTCATTCCGTCCCGGAACCATTTGCTCCTACCCAAAATCCCAGACCTACATCCCATCCATCCCGATATTTTCAACCTATGGGATGAGTCTGGATCTTCAAATAAAAAAATCTCCGAACTATGGGAAGGGACTAGAGATTTGTAATCCCATAAGCACCCCTAGAATTTAGTGGTTTATAGGTTTTATTTAAAAAATAAAATAACAAAAAATATATTTTTATTATTTTTTGATATCTTAAAAGGTCATAACCTTTGAAAATATAATAATATTTAATTTTTTTTCAAATGTGAATACAATATTAACTTATACTAATCATTATATTTATATATTATATAAATTCAATATAAACAATTTTATTGATAAATATTCTAATAATGATCAAAAAATAAATTAATAATCCATTAATAATAAAATAGATATTAATTAAAATATAATTACAAAACATAAAATGATTCAGAAGCAAAGAATAATATATTACTATATAATAATTTTTTGTTTTTGAATTTTTTCGTCTTTAATAAGTTTATCTATATTTTTTTAATGTAAAATAATTTATATAAATTATATTTGTCTAACTCATAATTTATTTTGTAATTAATATTTATATAAAAATAAACAAATAAATAATAAAAATAAATATTTAAAATTATAATGAATCAATTTGGGTTTTGAAAATATTTTTTAATTAATATTTATATTAATATTAATAGTTTATTAATTTAATTTTTGATCATTATTATAATATCTATCAATAAAATTGTTTATATTTAATTTATATGATATCTAATTTTTAAAATTATTATAAGTAAATATTGTATTCACATTTCAAAAAATTTTAATTATTATTATATTTTCAAAGGTTTAACCTATGAAAATGAGAAAAAATTACAATTTTTTTTGTTATTTTATTGTTTAAATAAAACCTATAAACCACTAAATGCCTAAAAACCTAAATTGCTAAATTCGAAAATGACAAAACCTATAAATACTTAAACAATTAAACAGGTGTACATTTATAAAAAAGCATAAATCTCAATTTAATTTTTATTAAGTATAATTTTAAATTTTTATTTTAATTATTTATCAGTTTATTTTTATAGAAATATTAATTACAAAATAAATTATTAATAAGACAGATCTATTTTAAATAATTTATTTTTTATAGAAAAAAAATATATGCTTATAAAAATTGGCAAAATTTTAAAAATAAAAATTTATTATTTTGTAATATAGTTTATTTTGATTTTGAATCATTTTAGTTTTTGCAATTATATTTTAATTTATATCATTTTTATTAATAATAGTTTATTAATCTTTTATTTATCATTATTATAATATCTATTAATAAAATTACTTATATTGAGTTTACATTATATATAATAATTAAGAATATTATAGCTAAATATTATATTAACATTCAATAAATTTAATTTTTATTTTTTTTATTCTTAATTAAAAACTATAAATCACTAAAGGCATAAACACTTAAATCACTAAACCCCAAAATGCCTAAATACTTAAACCATTAAACTATTATATTCTGGATAATAAATAATAAATAATAAATAATAAATAATAAATAATAAATCTCAATTTATTTGTATTCATTATAATTTTAAATATATATTTTAATTATTTATTAGTTTATTTTTATAGAATTATAAATTAAAAATAAATTATGTGGAAGATACATATAATTTAAATAATTTAATTTTAATAAAAAAAATATTAATTTATAAAAATAAGCAAAACATAAAAAAACAATTATTTATTATTATGTTTTACTTTGATTTTTAATAAATTTAAATTTTGCAAATATATTTTAAAAAATATCTATCTATTTAAAAATAGTTTATTAATTTATTCTTTGATCATTAATATAATATCTATCATTATAATTGTTTATATTTAATTAACATGATATATAATTATTAAGATTATCATAACTAAATATAGTATTCACATATAAAAAAATTTAAAAATTGTTATATTTTCAAAGGTTATAACCTTCAAAAATGATAAAAAATAACAAAAATAATTTTTTTGTTATATCATTGTTTAAATAAAACTTATAAACTATTAAATTACTAAATACATAAATCTATAAACTCCTAAACCCCAAAGCCCCTAAATACCTAAACCTTTAAACTCGTAAACCTTAAATATAATTTAAATAATTTATAGAAATATTAATAACAAAATTAATTATGAGTGAAAAATATGATTTAAATAATATATTTTTCAACAAAAAAAAATATAATCTTACAAAATGAGGAAAAACATAAAAACAAAAATTATTATTTAGTAATAAATTTACTTTGATTTTTAATCATTTTAGTTTTTGTAATTAAATTTTAATTCATATTTATCATATTAAAAATAGATTATTAATTTATTTTTTGATAATTGATATAATATCTATCAATAAAATTGTTTATATTTAGTTTATATTATATATTGTTATAATAATTATTATTACTAAATATTGTATTCACATTTTAAAAAATTTTAAAATTATTATATTTTCAAAGGTTATAACCTTTGAAATTTTGGAAAAAATATCAAAAATAATTTATTTGTTATTTCATTGTTTAAATAAAACCTATAAACCAATAAATGCATAAATACTTGAATGAATAACTTCTAAATCTCGAAATCACTAAATATATAATTTTTTTAATCAGATATATCCTAAATAATAAACAATAAATCTCATTTTTATTTTTTTCATTATAATTTTAAATATTTATTTTAATTATTTATTTGTTTATTTTTATATAAAAATTAATTAAAAATAAATTATTACATAGTAATATAATTTGCTTTGCATCTGAATCATTTTAGGTTTTGTCATTATATTTTAATTGATATCTATATTAATAATAATATTATTATTATTTTATTTTTTGATAATTATTAGAATATTTATCAATAAAATTATTTATATTGAATTTATATGAAGTATAAATATAATGATTATTATAATTAAATATTGAATTCACTTTTGAAAAAAAAATTAAAAATTATTATATTTTCAAAGATTATAACCTTTTAAAATATCAAAAATTAATAAAAATAAATTTTTTTATATTTTATTTTTAAAATAAAACCTATAAACCTCTAAATGAATACATAATTAAATCAGTAAACTTCTAAAACCCTTAATACCTAAATACATAAACCATTAAACTGCTATATAATTCATAATAATTAATAAATCTAATTTTTATTTCTATTTATTATAATTTTAAATATTCATTTTAATTATTTATTAGTTTATTTTTATAGAAATATTTATTACAAAATAAATTATGAGTGTGACAAATATAATTTTAATAATTTATTTTTAATAAAAAAAGATATATACGCTGATAAAATAAGTAAAATTTAAAAATTAAAAATTATTATTCAGTAATATATTTTACTTTAATTTTCAATCAATTTGGGTTTTCTAAATATTTTCTAATTAATATCTATCTTATTATTAATTGTTTATTAATTTAATTTTTGATCATTATTATAATATCTTTCAATAAAATTTTTATATTGAATTTATATGATATATAATTATTAATATTATTATAACGAAATATTGTATTCACATTTAAGAAAATCTTAAATTTTATTATATTTTCAGAGGTTATAAGCTCTGAAAATTAGAAAATATTACAAATTTCTTTTTGTTATTTTATTGTTTAAATAAAACCTATAAAATACTAAATGCCTAAAAACATAAATCTCTAAACTCCTAAATGTCGAAACCATTAAACTGGTATACATTAATAATAAATCATAAATCTCATTTTAATTTTTATTCTGTATAATTTTAAATTTTTATTTTAATTATTTATAAGTTATTTTTATAGAAATATTAATTACAAATTAAATTATTAGTGAGACAGATCTAATTTAAATTAAACTGGTATACCCTAAATAATAAATAATAAATCTCATTTTTTTTCATTATAATTTTAAATATTCATTTTAATTATTTATTTGTTTATTTTTATATAAATATTAATAACAAAATAAATTAAGATTTACACAAATATAATGTATATAAATTATTTTTAATCAAAAAAGTATAGATAAACTTTTAAAAAAAAAATTTCAAAACAAAAAATTATTATATAGTAATATATTTTGTTTTGCTTCTGAATCATTTTAGGGTTTTTAACTATATTCTAATTGATATCTATCTTATTAATTATATATTATTATTATTATTTTGATCATTATTAAAATATTTTTTAATAAAAATATTTATATTGAATTTATATGATATATAAATATAAATATTATTATAACTAAATATAGTATTCACTTTTGAAAAAAATTTAAAATTTGTATATTTTCAAAGATGATAACATTTGAAAATGTCAAAAAATAAAAAAAATAATTTTTTTTGTTATTTCATTGTTTAAATAAAACCTATACACAACTAAATGTCTAAGCAATTAAATCACTAAACTACAAAATCTCGATACCCCTATAGAGATACTACTTTAAACCGGCATACATTAAATAATACTTAATAAATCTCATTTTTATTTGTTTTCATTATAATTTAAAAAATTAATTTTGATTGTTTAGTTTTTTATTTATATATATATATATTAATTATAAAATAAATTATGAGTTAAAAATATAATTTATTAAAAATATTTTTCATCAAAAATAGATAAGCTTATTAAAATCATAAAAATTTAAAAACAAATAATTATAATTTAGTGATATATCTTGATTTGCTTTTGAATCATTTTATGTTTTGATATTATATTTTAAGTAATATAAATCTTATTCATAATAGATTTTTAATTTATTTTTTGATAATTATTATAATATCTATCAATAATATTGTTTATATTGAATTTATATGATATATAATTATTATGATTATTATAAATAAATATTGTATTCACTTTTGAAAAAAATTTAAAAATTATTATATTTTCAAAGGTTTTGATCTTAAAAAATGAGAAAGAATATAAAAAATAAATTTTTTGTTATTTCTTTTTTAAATAAAACCTACAGACCACTAAATGTTTACTTACTTAAATCAGTAACCTCATAGACCCCGAAACCCCTAAATACATAAACCGTTTAACAGTTATATACTACTTAATAAATAATAAATCTCATTTTAATTTCTATTTTTTATAATTTTAAATATTCATTTTAATTATTTATAGTTTAATTATTTAGAAAAATAAATTTCAAAACAAAAAATTATTATATAGTAATATATTTTGTTTTGCTTCTGAATCATTTTAGGGTTTTTAACTATATTCTAATTGATATCTATCTTATTAATTATATATTATTATTATTATTTTGATCATTATTAAAATATTTTTTAATAAAAATATTTATATTGAATTTATATGATATATAAATATAAATATTATTATAACTAAATATAGTATTCACTTTTGAAAAAAATTTAAAATTTGTATATTTTCAAAGATGATAACATTTGAAAATGTCAAAAAATAAAAAAAAATAATTTTTTTTGTTATTTCATTGTTTAAATAAAACCTATACACAACTAAATGTCTAAGCAATTAAATCACTAAACTACAAAATCTCGATACCCCTATAGAGATACTACTTTAAACCGGCATACATTAAATAATACTTAATAAATCTCATTTTTATTTGTTTTCATTATAATTTAAAAAATTAATTTTGATTGTTTAGTTTTTTATTTATATATATATATATTAATTATAAAATAAATTATGAGTTAAAAATATAATTTATTAAAAATATTTTTCATCAAAAAATAGATAAGCTTATTAAAATCATAAAAATTTAAAAACAAATAATTATAATTTAGTGATATATTTTACTTTGCTTTTGAATCATTTTAGGTTTTGATATTATATTTTAAGTAATATCAATCTTATTCATAATAGATTTTTAATTTATTTTTTGATAATTATTAGAATATCTATCAATAAAATTGCTTAATATTGATTTATATGATATATAATTATTATGATTATTATAAATATATATTGTATTCACTTTTGAAAAGAAATTTAAAAATTATTATATTTTCAAAGGTTATAAACTTAAAAAATGAGAAAAAATAATTTTTTTGTTATTTCATTTTTAAAATAAAACCTATAGATCATTAAATGCTTACTTACTTAAATCAGTAACCTCATAGACCCCGAAACCCCTAAATACATAAACCGTTTAACAGTTATATACTACTTAATAAATAATAAATCTCATTTTAATTTTTAATTTTTATAATTTTAAATATTCATTTTAATTATTTATAGTTTAATTATTTAGAAAAATAAATTACAAAATAAAATTTGAGAGAAACACATATTTTTTAAATAATTTATTTTTAATCAGTAAAAAATATAAGCTTATAAAAAGAAGAAAATATTTGAAAATTAAATATTATTATTTAGTTATATATTTTGATTTGATTTTGAATCATTTTGTGTTATGTAAATATATTTTAAATAATATTTATATTATTAATTATAGTTTATTAATTTAATTTTTGATCATTATTATACTATCTATCATTAAATTTTTTAAATTGAATTTATATGATATATAATTAGAAAGATTGATATAATTATACATGGTATTCACATTTTAAAAAATCTTAAAAATTATATTATTTTTAAAGGTTATAACCTTTGAAAATTAGATAAAATCAAAAAATTTATATTTTTATTTTTATTATATAAATAAAAACTATAAACCACTAAATGCCTAAAAACATAAATTGATAAACTCTTAAACGACAAAACCCCTAAATTAACAATCCATTAAACTGGTATACCACATATAATAAATCATAAATCTCATTTTAATTTTTATTCATTTAAATTTTAAATTTTCATTTTAATTATTTATTAGTTTATTTTTTATAGAAATATTAATTACAAAATAAATAAAGAGTGAGACAAATATAATTTTAATAATTTATTTTCAATCAAAAAATAAATATAATTTTATAAATAGAAGTAAAAATTTAAAAACAAAAAATTATCATTTAGTAATATAATTTACATGATTTTGAATCATTATAGGTTTTGCATTTATATTATAATTGCTATAAATCATATTAATAATAGTTTATTAATTTATCTTTTGATCATTATTATAATATCTATCAATAAAATTATTTATATTGAATTTAAATGTCTTATAAATATTAATTTTATTAAAACTAAATATTATATTTACATTTGAAAAAAATTTAAAAATAATCATATTTTCAAAGGTTATAACCTTCAAAAATGATAAAAAATCACAAAAATAATTTTTTTTTATTTTATTATTTAAATAAAACATATAAAACACTAAATGCCTAATCATTTAGATATCTAGTCTTATTAATATGAAAACCCCCTAATACTTAAACCATTAAACCAATATAGCCTAAATAATAAATAATAAATTTCATTTTTATTTATATTCATTATAACTTTAAATATTCATTTTAATTATTTCTTAGTTTATTTTTATAGAAATATAAATTACAAAATAAATAATGAGTGAGACATATAATTTATATATATTATTTTTTATAAAAAAAATAATAAGCCTATAAAAATAAACAAAATTTCAAAAATTTAAAATTTTATTTAGTAATATTATTTACTTTTATTTTTAATTATTATGGGTTCTACAAATTTATTTTAATTAATATCTATCTTTTTAATAATAGTTTATTAATTTATTTTTCGATCATTATAATAATATATATTAATAAAATTTTTTATATTAAATTTACATCAAATATAATTATTAATATTATTATAACTAAGTATTATATTCATATTTTAGAAAGATTAAAAAAGAATTATATTTTCAAAGGTTATAACCTGTGAAAATCACGAAAATTCATAATAATAAATTTTTTGTTATTTCATTGATTAATTAAAACCTATAAACACCTAAATGTGCAAATTTATAAATCAATAAACTTCTTAACCCCAAAACCACAAAAAACATAAACGATTAAATAGGTATACCCTAAATAATAAATCATAAATCTCTTTTTATTAGTATTCATTATAATTTTAAATATTCATTTTAATTAGTTATCAATTTATTTTTATAGAAATATTAAGTGCAAAATAAATTATTAGTGAGACATATATAATTTTAATAATTTATTTTTCATCAAAAAAAATATAAGCTTATAAAAAGAAGAAAATTTAAAAATTAAATATTATTATTTAATAATATATTTAATTTGATTTTGAATCATTTTGTGTTATGTAAATATATTTTAATTAATATTTATATTATTAATAATAGTTTATTAATTTAATTTTTGATCATTATTATATTATCCTTCATTAAAATTGTTTTTATTGGATTTATATGATATATAATTAGTAAGATTAATATAATTATAAATTGTATTCACATTTCAAAAAATTTTAGAAATTATTTTATTTTTAAAGGTTATAACATTTGAAAATCAGATAAAATCAAAAAAAATTATTAATTTTATTATATAAATACAAACTATAAACCACTAAATGCCTAAAAACATAAATTGCTAAACTCTTAAACGACAAAACCCCTAAATTAACAATCCATTAAACTGGAATACCATATATAATAAATAATAAATATAATTTTTATTTGTATTCATTATAATTTTAAATATTCATTTTAATTAATTATTAGTTTATTTTTTATAGAAATATTAATTGCAAAATAAATAAAGAGTTAGTCAAATATAATTTTAATAATTTATTTTTAATCAAAAAATTAATATAAGCTTATAAAAAGAAGTAAAATTTTAAAAACAAAAAATTATTATTTAGTAATATATTTTACTTTGATTTTGTATCATTATAGGTTTTGCATTTATATTTTAATTGCTATCAATCTTATTAATAATAGTTTATTAATTTATTTTTTGATCATTATTATAATATCTATCAATAAAATTACTTATATTGAATTTAAATGTCTTATAAATATTAAGATTATTATAACTAAATATTATATTTACATTTGAAAAAAATTTAAAAATAATTATATTTTTAAAGGTTATAACCTTCAAAAAATGATAAAAAATCACAAAAATAATTTTTTTTTATTTTATTATTTAAATAAAACATTTAAAGCACTAAATGCCTAATCATTTAGATATCTAGTCTCCTTAACACCAAAACCCCCAAATACTTAAACCATTAAACCAATATAACCTAAATAATAAATAATAATTTTCATTTTTATTAGTATTCATTATAACTTTAAATATTCATTTTAATTATTTTTTAGTTTATTTTTATAGAAATATAAATTACAAAATAAATAATGAGTGAGGCATATAATTTAAATATATTATTTTGTATGAAAAAAAATAAGCCTATAAAAATAAATAAAATTTAAAAAATTTAAAATTTTATTTACTAATATAATTTACTTTTATTTTGAATTATTTTGGGTTATACAAATATATTTTAATTAATATCTATCTTATTAATAATAGTTTATTAATTTATTTTTCGATCATTATAATAATATATATTAATAAAATTTTTTATATTAAATTTACATCAAATATAATTATTAAGATTATTATAACTAAGTATTATATTCATATTTTAGAAAGATTAAAAAAGAATTATATTTTCACAGGTTATAACCTGTGAAAATCATGAAAATTCATAATAATAAATTTTTTGTTATTTCAATGATTAATTAAAACCTATAAACACCTAAATGTCCAAACATATAAATCAATAAACTTCTTAACCCCAAAACCACAAAAAACTTAAACGATTAAATAGGTATACCCTAAATAATAAATCATAAATCTCTTTTTATTAGTATTCATTATAATTTTAAATATTCATTTTAATTATTTATCAATTTATTTTTATAGAAATATTAATTACAAAATATATTATTAGTGAGTCAGATATAATTTGAATAATTTATTTTTCATCAAAAAATATATATGCTTATAAAATGAGGCAAAATTTTTAAAATAAAAAATTATTATTTAATAATATATCTTATTTTGATTTTGAATCATTTTATATTCTACAATTATATTTAAATTTATATCATTATCATTAATTCTAGTTTATTAATTTATTCATTGATCATTTTTATAATATCTATTAATAAAATTAATTATATTTAGTTTACATTATATATAATTATTAAGATTTTTATAACTAAATCTTATATTCACATTTAAAAAAATTTAAAATTATTATATTTTCAAAGATCACAAATATATAAAGTTATAAAAAAAGCAAAACATTAAAAAAATTATTATTAAGTAATATATTTTACATTGATTTTTAATAAATTTGGATTTTGCAAATATATATTAAATATTATCTATCTTATTAATAATAGTTTATTAAATTTTTTTATCATTATTATAATATCTAGCAATCTAATTATTTATATTGAATTTAAATGACTTATAATTATTAAGATTATTATAACTAAATATTATATTTACATTTGAAAAAAATTTAAAAATTATTATATTCTCAAAGGTTATAACCTTCAAAAATTAAAAAAATAATAAAAATAAATTTTTTGTTATATCATTGTTTAAATAAAACTTATAGACCACTAAATACCTAAACACTTAAACCTCTAAACTCCTAAACACAAAAGCCCCTAAATACTTAAACCTTTAAACTCATAAACCTTAGATATAATTTAAATAATTTATTTAAATATTAATTACCAAATAAATTATGAGTGATACAAATATAATTTAAATAATTTATTTTGTTAAAACAAAAAATAAGTATATAAAAAGAAGCAAAAACTAAAATAAAATTATTTTATAGTAATAAATTGTACTCTGATTTTAAATCATTTTAGCTTTTTAAATTATATTTTAATTTATATCTATCATATTAATAATAGTTTATTAATTTAGTTTTTGATAATTTATATAATATTTATAAATAAAATTTATTATATTTATTTTATATTATATATAGTTATAATAATTATTATTACTAAAATTTATATTCATGTTTTTAAAAATTTTTAAATTATTATATTTTTAAATGTTATGACATTTTAAATTTTGAAAAAATATCAAAAATAAATTTTTTGTTATTTCATTGTTTAGATAAAAGCTATAAACCATTAAATGCCTAAATACTTAAATCAATAACTTCTAAATCTCGAAAACCCTAAATAGATAAATTTTTTTATACACGTATATTTTAAATAATAAATAATAAATCTCATTTTTATTTTCTTCATTATAATTTTAAATATTCATTTTAAATATTTATAAGTTTATTTTTATATAAATATTAAATACAAAATAAATTATAAGTTAAAAAATATAATTTATATAAATTATTTTTCAACAGAAAAAATATAGATAAACTTTATAAAAGAAGAAAAAAATTAAAAACAATAAATTAATATATAGTAATATATTTTACATTGTTTCTAAATCATTTTAGGTTTTGTAATTATATTTTAATTGATATTTAACTTATTAATAATAGATTATTAATTTATTTTTTGATCATTATTCGAATATTTATTAATAAATATATTTATATTTAATTTATATGATATAAAATTTAATAATTATTATAACTAAATATTGTATTCACTTTTTAAAAAAATTTTAAAATTATCTTATTTTCAAAGATTATAACCTTTGAACATGTGAAAAACCAAAAAAAAATATTTTTTTTATTATTTCATTGTTTAAATAAAACCTATAAATCACTAAATGCCTAAAGAATTAAATCACTAAACTACAAAATCTTGATACCCCTATATAGATAATCATTTAAAAAGGTATCCCCTAAATAATAATTAATAAATCTCATTTTTATTTGTTTTCATTTTAATTTAAAAAACTCATTTTTATTGTTTAGTATATATATATATATATATATATATAAACTATAAAATAAATTATGAGTTAAAAATTTAATTTATAAAAATTATTTTTCATCAAAAAATAGATAAGCTTATAAAAAGAATAAAAATTTAAAAACAAATAATTATTATTAAGTAATATATTTTGCTTTGCTTTTTAATCAATTTAGGTTTTTATATTATATTTTAAGTAATATAAATCTTATTCATAATAGATTATTTATTTATTTTTTAATAATTATTTGAATCTCTATCAATAAAATTATTTATATTGAATTTATATGATATATACATATTATGATTATTATAAATAAATATTTATTCACTTTTGAAAAAAATTTTAATTTTATTCTATTTTAAAAGGTTATAACCTTTGAAAATATCAAAAAAATAATAAAAATAATTTTTTATTATTTTTTTTCTTAAATAAAACCTATAAACCACTAAATGCATACACATTTAAATCAGTAAACTTTTAAACCCCGTAATGCCTAAATACATAAACCATAAAACTGCTATATACTACTTAATAATTATTAAATCTAATTTTTATTTTATTTATTATAATTTTAAATATTCATTTTAATTATTTATTAATTTATTTTTATAAAAATATTTATTACAAAATAAAGTATGAGTGCGAGAAAAACATTTTGTCACTGTCCTCCAACTTATGACATTTATTTAAACAATGATATAACATAAAATTTATTTAAATTATTTTTTCTAATTTTTGAAGATTATATTCTTTGAAAATATAATAATTTATAAATTTTTTTCAAATGTAAATATAATATTTATTTATTATAATCTTCATAATTATAATTCATTTAAATTCAATATAAATAATTATATTGCTAGATATTATAATTATGATCTAAAAATAAATTAATAAACTATTATTAATAAAATAGTTATTATTTAAAAAGTATTTACGAAATTTAAATTTTTTCAAATCAAAGTAAAATATATTACTAAATAATAATTTTCTTTAATGTTTTACTTTTTTTATAAGTTTTTATTTTTGTTATTAAAAATATATTATTTTAATTATTTTTGTCTTACTCATAATTTATTTGTAATTTATAATTCTATAATAATAAATTACTAAATAATTAAAATGAATATTTAAAATTATAATGAATACAAATTAAATTGAGATTTATTATTTATTATTCAATATATACCGGTTTAATGGTTGAAGTATTTAGGTGTTTTGTGGCATATAAGTTTAGTGATTTAATTGTTTAGATCTTTAGTAATTTATAGTTTTTATTTAAAGAATGAAAAACAAAAAATTTAATTTTTTGATTTTTTTTTAATTTTTGAAGGTTGTAATCTTTGAAAATTTAATAATTTTAATTTTTTTTAAATGTTAATATAATATTTAGTTAAAAGAATCTTAATAATTATAAAAAATGTAAACTCAATATAAAAAATTATATTGATTGATATTATAATAATGATCAATAAATAAATTAATAAACTTGTATTTATAAGAATGATATAAATTTAAATATAATTGTAAAATCTAAAATGATTCAAAATCAAAATAAGATATATTATTAAATAATAATTTTTTATTTTTAAAATTGTGCCTCTTTTTATGAGCATTTTTTTAATTAAAAATAAATTATTTAAATTATATATGTTGCACTAATAATTTATTTTGTAATTGATATTTCTATAAAATAAAATGATAAATAATTAAAATGAATATTTTAAATTATAATGAATACTAATAAAACTGAGATTTATGATTTATTATTTAGACTATACAAATTTAATGTTTTAAGTATTTATTAGCTTCGAGGTTTAGGAGTTCAGTCATTTTAGTATTTAGTCATTATGTGGTTTATAGGTTTTTATAAAAAAAATAACAAAAAATTTATTTTTGTTATTTTTTCTCATTTTTGAAGGTTATAACCTTTGAAAATATAATATGAAAAGTGAATTCAATATGAAGTTATAATAATCATAATAATTATATGTAATATAAATTCAATATAAACTATTTTATTGATATTTATTATAATAATGATGATAAAAAAGTAATAACTAATTATTAATAAGATAAATATTGTTTAAAATATATTTGCAAAACCTAAAATGACTCAAAATAAAAGTGAAATATTTTACTAAATATTAATTTTAAAATTTTAAATTTTTGTATCCATTTATAAGCCTATATATTTTTTGATGAAAAATAAATTATTTAAATTATATTTGTCTCACTAATAATTTATTTTTTAATTTATATTTCTATAAAATTAAACTAATAAATAATTAAAATGTATATTTAAAATTATAGTGAATACTAATAAAAATGAGATTTATGATTTATTATTTAGGGTATAACTATTTAATTGATTAAGTTTTTTGTGGTTTTGGGGTTAAAGAGTTTATTGATTTATATGATTACACATTTTTGTGATTATAGGTTTTATTTAATCAATGAAATAACAAAAAATTTATTTTTATGAATTTTCATGATTTTCAAAGGTTATAACCTTTAAAAATATAATAATTTTTTAATAGTTCTAAAATATGAATACAATACTTAGTTATAATAATCTTAATAATTATAGTTATTGTAGATTCAATATAAAAATATGTATTAATATATATTATAATAATGATCAAAAAATAAATTAATATACTATTATTATAAGATAGATATTAATTAAAATATATTTGCAAACCCCAAAATAATTCAAAATTAAAGTAAATTATATTACTAAATAAAATTTTAAATTTTTGAATTTTGTTTATTTTATAAGCTAATATTTTTTCATAAAAAATAATTTATTTAAATTATATCTGTCTACTCAATATTTATTTTGTAATTAATATTTCTATAAAAATAAACTAAAAAATATTAAAATGAATATTTAAAATTATAATGAATACAAATAAAAATGAGATTTATTTCTTATTATTTAGGGTATATAGGACTAATGGTTTATGTATATAGGGGGTTTTGGGGTTTAGGAGTCCAGAGATTAAAGTGTTTAAGGATTTAGTGGTTTTTAAGTTTTACTTAAATAATAAAAAAATAAAAAAATTATTTTTGTGATTTTTTATCATTTTTGAAGGTTATAACCTTTGAAAATATAATAATTTTTAAATTTTTTTCAAATATAAATATAATATTTAGTTATAATAACTTAATAATTATAAGACATTTTAATTGAATATAAGTAATTTTATTGTTAAATATTATAAAAATGATCAAATAATAAATTATAAACTATTATTAATAAGATTGATCTCAATTAAAATATTATTGCAAAACCTATATATAATGATTCAAAATCAAAGTAAAATATATTACTAAATAATAATTTTTTATTTTTAAATTTTTACTTCTTTATATAAGCTTATTTTTTTTGATTAAAAATAAATTATTGAAATAATATTTGTCTTACTCATTATTTATTTTGTAATTAATATTTCTTTAAAAAATAAACTAATAAATAATTAAAATGAATATTTAAAATTATAATGAATACAAATTAAAATGAGATTTATGAATTATTATATGTTGTATACCAGTTTAATAGTTTGATTATTTAGGAGTTTTGTCGTTTAGGAGTTTAGCAATTTATGTTTTTAGGCATTTAGTGGTTTATAGGTTTTATTTATATAATAAAAATTTAAAATTCTATATTTGATTTTTTCTGATTTTCAAAGGTTATAACCTTTGAAAATAAAATAATTTTTAAAATTTTTTGAAATAAGAATACCATGTATAATTATATTAATCTTACTAAATATATATCATATAAATTCAATATAAAAAATTATAATGATAGATATTATAATAATGATCAAAAATTAAATTAATAAAATATTATTAATAATATAAATATTAATTAAAATATATTTAAATGACACATTATTATTCAAAATCAAATCAAAATATATTACTATATAATATTTAATTTTTTAAATTTTCCTTCTTTTTATAAGCTTATATATTTTTATATTAAAATAAATTATTTAAATAATATTTGTCTCACTTGAAATTTATTTTGTATTTAATTTTTCTAAAAAATTAAGCTATGAATAATTAAAATTAATATTTAAAATTATAATAAATAAAAATAAAAATGAGATTTATTATTTATTAAGTAGTATATAGCTGTTAAAAGGTTTATGTATTTAGGGGTTTCGTGGTTAATGAGCTTATTGATTTAAGTAAGTAATCATTTAATGATCTATAGGTTTTATTTAAAAAATGAAAAAACAAAAAATTTATTTTTATTATTTTTTCTAATTTTTTAAGGTTATACCCTTCGAATATATAATAATTTTTAAATTTTTTTTTAAAAGAGAATTCAATATTTAGTTATAATAATCATTATATTTATATGATATAAATTCAATATAAACTATTTTATTGATAAATATTCTAATAATGATCAAAAATTAAATTAATAATCTATTATTAATAAGATAGTTATCAATTATAATATAATTACAAAACCTAAAATGATTTAGAAGCAAAACAAAATATATTTCTATATAATAATTTTTTGTTTTGAAATTTTTTTTTTCTATAAAAAAGTTTATCTATATTATTTTGATGAAAAATAATTTATATAAATTATATTTATGTAACTAATAATTTATTTTGTAATTAATATTTATATAAAAATAAACAAATAAATAATTAAATTTGAATATTTAAAATAAAAATGAAAAAAAAATGAGATTTATAATTAATTATTTAGGATATACCGGTTTAATTTAAAATAGATCTGTCTCACTAGTAATTTATTTTGTAATTAATATATCTATAAAAATAAACTGATAAATAATTAAAATAAAAATTAAAATTATATTTAATGATTAAAATAATTTATTTTGGTCCTCTCTCAACTCTAGAATGATTGCTAGAGCTCTAAACAAAATAATATGAGCTTTTACTTTATCTCCATTATGTCTCAACATATTTGATGTTGAATCACTAGGCTATCAAAGATAATTTGACTCATGTACGCTAACAGACTAAACCAAAGTTGTACCCCTATGTGTTGAAATAACTAGTTGTTAAGGAAGCTATTTATATTGATTATTGTAATTTGTTCTAAAATATCTCTCATGTACATAGTTGAAGCAATTTGTTTAATACATAGTTCACCTCTAAAAAAATAACTACCTTGTAGCCTATTATAACAAACTAGCCCCTGGGTGGTTTGAGCAGGGCAAGAAGTTTGAGCTCTCTTTCAATCAAGAATCAAAGAATTTATTTTATTGGCATGTCTAAGCCTTTTTTTATATCCTCATGGATATGAAAAGTATCATTTCTTTTTTTATATATTAAAAGAGTTATGTATACAAGCTCACAATCCCCAAAAAGGTGTAAATGAATCATATTCAAATGTATAAAAGGTTTTAATCATTGCTCAAAATATTAGTCTTGCATATTGACACTTGAAGTCACAAATCAAAGGAAAAAGCCATAGTGATATTTCTAGTCCCATGAATTTTAGCTATAGAAAGTTATAAAGACTAGTACTCGAGCTTTAACTAAGTATACGATCATGACTTTTGCTCTTGAGGAATGTCCAAAGTTACAATCATTCCTAGTGCAATGAATTTGCAATTTAAAGATAAAATGCACAAGCTATGGTCATATCCAATATTGTGACCCAGTATTGTAGTGATTAAATATCTATTCATGATCATTCATAGTGCCATAACAATATGTTCAACAGAGAGACACAAGTTATTGCATATTCTCATCGATATGATTTTGTGTTCTAGTGACAAAATATACAAGCATGACCATTGCTAATGCTTCAATAATCTAAAGCAAAAAAGAGACTGAATCCATAACTCACACCTTGAGTCATGACTTTGTATTACATAAACAAAAAGATAAATCTATGACATTCCTAAAAGTTACGAATTTCAATTTAAATTTAACACTTAGCATTTGATTATAAAAGTGCAAAACTTGAGATTTAGGATTTAGGGTTTAGGGTTTATGGATTAGGGTTATAGTTTATGGTTTAAGGTCTATGATTTAAAGTTTAGGGTTATAGATTTTTTTGTTTTTTTTTTGAAAATACATACTTTATTTATCATTTAGGCACACAACTTACAAGAGACTAAAAAGCTGACTAATTTAGGCCAGCCCACCAAATCCTATGCACATTTATGATTCTATGCATAAAATACAATAAAAACATAATGCCTAATAATTCCAACCATACGAATACAAGTAAAATTAAAAAATGCTACAAAGATCGGTCATCTGCTCCCGAGAGTGTATCATCGCCTAATGTGTATTTACAAAATGCATTAGTGGGCCCCACTTAGAGATACTCATGGGTCCAGTTGCCCTCATTGCATGCTACATAGAGAACAGACAAGATTGTGTGTGTGAATATGTCATGATCCGTCTCTACAAGTACATAGTGCATACAAAGTCCAAAATAGAAATAAGACTAAAAACATAAACTACAAGTTTGAATCATTATGTCCCGTGTGGCTGGTCTGGACTCTATTTCTAACTGGCCCTGCTTGGTGATGCTTAGGATTTTGCCCGCTCTCCAATTAATCATGGATTACCTACTACTCCTATTGGGTGACGGTTGGGTGGCCCTCTATGCTGCCTGATAGGGCTAGTGGGACCCACTCCCAGCTACTCCTGGGTTTACTCCCGACCACTTTGCTTGGTCTCGTCAGTTTTCTAAATGTTATCATCCCGGATTGCTAGTGGGGCCCTCTACAAGCGGTGGCCAATACTACTGGATGCTTCCATGATTTGCTGGCCTCTCTAAATGCTACACCAAAATAGACAAGAATATGTGCACGTGTATATTGTGTTCCATCGCTATGTGTGTGTGGTGGATCAGTATCAGGGTTTATGAGTTTAGTAATTTAAGTATTTAGGTATTTAGTGATTTTTAGGTTTTATTTATAATATTAAATAACAAAAAAAATATTTTTATGATTTTTTCTCATTTTCAATGTTATAACCATTTAAAATATTATAATTTTTAATTTTTTTTTCAAATGTTAATACAAAATTTAATTATAATAATCATAAAAATTAAATATTATGTAAATTCAATATAAATAATTTTATTGATAGATATTATAATACTGATCATAAAATATATTAATAAACTATTATTAATAAGATAGATATTAATTAAAATATATTTGCAAAACCTAAAACGATTCAAAATCAAAGTAAAATATATTACTAAGTAATAATTTTTTATTTTTTAAATTTTTGATTCTTTTTATAAGCTTATAAATTTTTTTGATGAAGATAAATTATTTAAACTATATATGTGTCATTCATAATTTTATTTTGCAATTAATATTTCTATAAAATTAAACTAATAAATAATTAAAATGAATATTAAAATTATAATGAATACAAATAAAAATGTGATTTATGATTAATTATTTAGGGTATATAAGTTTAAAGGTTTAAGTATTTAGGAGTTTAGGAGTTTAGTGATTTAAGTGTTTAGGCATTTAGTAGTTTATATGTTTTATTTAAATAATGAAATAATAAAAAAATTATTTTTCAAATTTTTTATCAATTTTGAAGGTTATAACACATAAATATAATAATTTTTAAATTTTTTTCTAATGTGAATACAATATTTAGTTATAATAAACTTTATAATTATATATCATGTAAATTAAAAATAAACAATTTTATTGATAGATATTAATAAACTAAATATAAATATAAATATAATAATGATCAAAAAATAAATTAATAAACTATTATTTATTGATAGATATTTATATATTATTTATAAATACTTAAACCTTTAAAGATAGTTTAAATGTTTAAGTATTTAAGGTTTTTGTGGTTTTGGGGTTTAGGAGTTTAATGATTTAAGCCTTTAGGCATTTAGTAGTTTATAGGTTTTATATAAACAATAAAATAAAAAAATTTATTTTTGTTATTTTATCTCATTTTCAAAGAAGATAACCTTTAAAAATATAATAATTTTTAAATTATTTTCAAATGTAAATATAATATTTAGTTATAATAATCTTTATAATTATATATCATGTAAATTCAATATAAACAATTTTATTGATAAATATTCTAATAATGATCAAAAAATGAATAAATAATCTATTATTAATAAGATAGATATCAATTAAAATATAATTACAAAACTTAAAATGATTCAGAAGAAAAGAAAAATATATTTCTATATAATAATTTTTTGTTTTGAAAATTTTTTTTCTTTTAAAAAGTTTATCTAAACTTTTTTGATGAAAAATAATTTATATAAATTATATTTGTGTAACTCATAAATTATTTTGTAATTAATATTTTTATAAAAATAAACAAATAAATAATTAAAATGAATATTTAAAATTATAATAAAAAAATGAGATTTATTATTTATTATTTAGGGATACAGTTTTAATTTAAATTAGATCTGTCACACTAATAATTTATTATGTAATTAATATTTCTATAAAAATAAACTAATAAATAATTAAAATAAAAATTTTAAATAATACTGAATAAAAATTAAAATGAGATTTATGAATTATTATTAATGTTTACCAATTTAAAAGTTTAAGTATTTAGTGGTTTTGTCATTTAGGAGTTTAGCAATTTATGTTTTTAGGCATTTAGTAGTTTATAGGTTTTATTTAAACAATGAAATAACAAAAAAAATATTTTTGATATTTATTAGCATTTTCAAAGTTTATAACCTTTGAAAATATAATAATTTTAAATTTTTTTAAAAATGTGAATACAATATTTAGTAATAATAATCATTATAATAATATATAATATAAACTAAATATAAACAATTTTATTGATAGATATGTTATCAATTATCAAAAAATAAATTAATATGTTATTATTAATATGATAGATATAAATTAAAATATAATTAAAAAACCTAAAATGATTCAAAAACAATGTAAAATTTATTACTAGATTATAATTTTGTTTTTTATTTTTTACTTCTATTTATAAGCTTATATTTTTTTTGATGAAAAATAAATTATTTAAATTATATTTGTATCACTCATACTTTATTTTGTAATTAATATTTCTATATATTATTTCAATTATATTTAAGGTTTATGAGTTTAAAGGTTTAAGTATTTAGGGGCTTCTGGGTTTAGGAGTTAAGAGATTTATGTGTTTAGGCATTTATTGATTTATAAGTTTTATTTAAATAATGATATAACAAAATAATTATTTTTGTTTATTTTTTATCATTTTTGATGGTTATAACCTTTGAAACTATAACAATTCTTACACTTTTTTTTATATGTGAATACTATATTTACTTATGATAATCTTATTAATTATATATCATATAAATTCAATATAAATAATTATATTGATAGATATTATATTAATGATCAAAAAATAAATTAATAAACTTTTATTAATAAGAAAGATTTTATTTAAAATATATTTGCAAAACATAAATTTATTCAAAATCAAAATAAAATATATTACTAAATAATAATTTTTTTGATGTTTTGCTTCTTTTTATAACTTTATATTTTTTTATTAAAAGTAAATTATTTAAATTATATTTTTCTTTTTCATAATTTATTTTTAATTTGTAATTCTATAAAAATAAACTAATAAATAATTAAAATGAATATTAAAAACAATAATGAATACAAATAAAATAGAGATTTATTATGTATTATTTAGGATATGCTAGTTTAATGGTTTAAGTATTTATGTGTTTTGTGGTTTAATGATTTAAGTGTTTAGGCCATTGGTACTTTATAGTTTTTATTTAAAGAATTAAAAATAAAAAAAATTAATTTTGTGATTTTTTTTTAATTTTTGAAGGTTATAACCTTTGAAAATATAATAATTTTTAATTATTTTAAAATGTTAATATAATTTAGTTATAATAATCTTAATAATAATATATAATGTAAACTCAATATAAATAATTTTATTAATACATATTATAATAATGATCAATAAAAAATTAATAAACTATTATTAATAAGAATGATATAAATTAAAATATAATTACAAAATATAAAATGATTCAAAATCAAAATAAAATATATTATTAATTAATAAATTTTTGTTTTTAAAATTTGCCTCTTTTTATAAGGATATATATTTTTTTTGATGAAAAATAAAGTATTTATATTAGATCTGTCTCACTATTAATTTATTTTGTAATTAATATTTCTTTAAAATTAAACTGATAAATAATTAAAATAAAAATCTAAAATTATACTTAATAAAAATTAAATTGAGATTTATGATTTTTTATTAATGTACACATGTTTAATGGTTTATGTATTTAGAGGTTTTGTCATTTAAGAGTTTTGAAATTTGTGTTTTTAGGCATTTAGTGGTTTATGGGTTTTTTTTAAACAATAAAATAACAAAAAAAAATTATTATTTTTTTTCATTTTCATAGGTTATAACATTTGAAAATATAATAATATTTAAAATTTATTGAAATGTGAATACAATATTTAGTTATTTTAATATTAATAATTATATATCATATAAATTCAATATAAACAATTTTATTGATAGATAATATAATAATGATCAAAAATTAAATTAATAAACTATTAATAATAAGATAGATATTAATTAAAAAATATTTAAAATACCCAAATCAATTCAAGATTAAACTATAATTTATTACTATATAATAATTTTTAATTTTTAAATTTTTACTTCTTTTATAAGCGTATATATTTTTTTGATTAAAAATAAATTATTTAAATTATATTTGTCTACTCAAAATTTATTTTGTAATTAATATTTTATAAAAATAAACTAATAAATAATTAAAATCAATATTTAAAATTATAATAAATAAAAAAAATTAGATTTATTAATTATTAAGTAGTATATAGCGGTTTAATGGTTTATGTATTTAAGAGTTTACTGATTTACCTATATATGCATTTAGTGGATTATATATTTTATTTAAAATATAAAATAAGAACAAATTTATTTTTGTTATTTTTTGAAATTTTCAAAGGTTATAACCTTTGAAAATACAATAAATTTTAAATTTTTTTCTCATGTGAATACAATCTTTAGTTATAATAATCATTATATTTATATATCATATAAATTCAATATATACAATTTTATTGATAAATATTCTAAAAATGATGAAAAAATAAATTAATAATCTATTATTAATAAGATAGATATCAATTAAAATATATTTATAAAACCTAAAATGATTCCGAAGCAAAGCAAAAAATATTACTATATAATAATTTTTGTTTTGAATTTTTTTTTCTTTTAAAAATTTTATGTATATATATTTTTTTGATGAAAAATAATTTATTTAAATTATATTTGTCTAACTCATAATTTATTATGTAATTAAATATTTATAAAAATAAACAAATTAATAATTAATATGAATATATTAAAATTATAATCAAAAAAATTGAGATTTATTATTTATTATTTATTATTTAGGGATACCAGTTTAATTTAAATTAGATATATTTCACCAATAATTTATTTTGTAATTAATATTTCTATAAAAATAAACTGATAAATATTTAAAAAAAATTAAACTTATAGTGAATAAAATTTAAAATGAGATTTATGATTTTTATTACTGTATACCAGTTTAATGTATTAAGTATTTAAAGGTTTTTTTCATTTAGGATTTTGGCGATTTATGTTTTTAGGCTTTTAGTTGTTTATACGTTTTATTTAAAAAAATAAAATATCAAAAACAAATTTATAATTTTTTTTCATTTTCATAGGTTATAACCTTTGAAAATATAATAATATTTAAAATTTTTTGAAATGTGAATATAATACATAGTTATAATAATATTAATAATTATATATCATATAAATTCAAGATAAACAATTTTATTGATATATATTATAATAATGAACAAAATTAAATTGATAAACTATTGATATTAAGATAGATATTAATTAAAAAATAATTAAAAAACCCAAATTGATTCAAAATTATAGTAAAATATATTTCTAGATAACAATTTTTAATTTTTAAATTTTTACTTCTTTTATAAGCATATATATTTTTTTAAATTATATTTATCACACTCATATTTTATTTTGTAATAAATATTTATATAAAAATAAACTAATAATTAATTAAAATGAATTTTTAAAGTTATAATAAATAGAATTAAAAATTTGATTTATTAATTATTAAGTAGTATATAGCAGTTTAATGGTTTATGTATTTTGGCATTACGGGGTTTAGGAGTTTACTGATTTAAATGTGCATGCATTTAGTGGTTTAAAGGTGTTATTTAAAAAAAATATCAAAAAATTTATTTTTTTTTATTTTTTGATATTTTCAAAGGTTATAACATTTGAAAATATAATAATTTTTAAATTTTTTGTTCAAAAGGGAATACAATGTTTAGTTATAATAATCATAATAATTATATATCATATAAATTCATTTTAAACAATTTTATTCATATATATTCTAATAATTATCAAAAAATAAATTAAATATCTATTATGAAAAAGATTGATATTACTTAAAATATAATATCAAAACTTGAAATGATTCAAAAGCAAAGCAAAATTTATTACTTAATAATAATTATTTGTTTTTAAATTTTTATTCTTTTTATAAGCTTGTCTATTTTTTGATGAAAAATTATTTTTATAAATTAAATTTTTAACTCATAATTTATTAATAATTAATATATAAATCTAAAAAAACTTAAAAATTAAAATGAATTTTTTAAATTATAATGAAAACAAATAAAAATGAGATTTATTAATTATTCTTTAAGGTCAACCCATTTAAACGATTGTCAATATACGGGTATCGGGATTTTGTAGTTTAGTGATTTAAGTGTTTAGGCATTTAGTTATCTATAGGTTTTATTTAAACAATTAAATAATGAAAAAAAATATTTTTTTTTTGTTTTTTCACATGTTCAAAGGTTATAATCTTCGAAAATATAAAAATTTTAAATTTTTTTTCAAAAGGGAAGACAATATTTAGCTATAATAATTATTAAATCTATATATCATATAAATTAAATATAAATATTTTTATTGATAAATATTCTAATAATGATAAAAAAATAAATTAATAATCTATTATTAATAAGTTAGATATCAATTAAAATATAATTACAAAACCAAAAATGATTCAGAATCAAAGTAAAATATATTACTATATAATAATTTTTTGTTTTTAATTTTTTTCTTTTTTAATAAGTTTATCTATATTTTTTTGTTGAAAAATAATTTATATAAATTATATTCGTCTAACTTATAATATATTTTGTATTTAATATTTCTATAAAAATAAACAAATGAATATTTAAAATTATAATGAAAAAAATAAAAATGAGATTTATTATTTAGGGATATACCTGTTTAAAATATTTATCTATTTAGGATTTTCGAGATTTAGAAGTTATTGATTTAGGTAATTAGGCATTTAATGATTTATAGCTTTTATTTAAATAATGAAATAACAAAAAATTTATTTTTGATATTTTTTTAAATTTTCAAATGTCAACATTTGAAAATATAATAATTTTAAAATTTTTTAAAAATGTGAATAAAATATTTAGTAATAATAATTATTATAACTATATATAATATAAACTAATTATAAATAATTTTATTGATAATATTATATCAATTATCAAAAAATAAATTAAAAAACTATTATTAATATGATAGATATAATTTAAAATATAATTAAAAAATCTAAAATGATTCAAAATCAAAGTAAAATTTATTACTAAATAATAATTTTTTTTTTAATTTTTGCTTCATTTTATAAGCTTATATATTTTTTTTGTTGAAAAATATTTTATTTAAATTATATTTGTCGCTCATTATTTATTTTGTAATTAAAATTTCTATAAATTATTTAAATTATTTTTAAGGTTAATGAGTTTAACGGTTTAGGTATTTAGGGGTTTAGGGTTTAGGAGTTTAGAGATTTATGTATTTAGGCATTTAATGGTTTATAAGTTGTATTTAAACAATGATATAACAAAAAAATTATTTTTTTTATTTTTTCTCATTTTTGAAGGTTATAACCTTTGAAAATATAACAATTTTTAAATTTTTTTTAATATGTGAATACAATATTTAGTTATGATAATCTTAATAATTATATAAAATGTTAATTTTATATAAACAATTATATTGATAGATATAATATTAATGATCAAAAAATAAATAAATAAACTAATATTAATAAGATAGATATTTTTTAAAATATATTTGCAAAACATAAATTTATTCAAATCAAAGTAAAATATAATAGTAAATAATAATTTCATTGATGTTTTGCTTCTTTTTATAAGT